>AYEL01067381.1:0-22134 GCA_000484575.1 Olivierus martensii
ATATATATATATGTATATATAATATGTTAATAACAATTTACTTTATAAATTTAAAATAAAATAACAAACTTTTGATTTATAAAGTGCATATTCTCTTTTTCTCTTTACCTCTCTGACAATAGCCATAAAATCGTTGATTTTATTAAAACAAAACCTCACATGAAAGTTATCATCATTATAAACAATAAATCTGTATCTTTCTCGGAAATATCCGTTCTGTATTAAAATAAACGTGATCCAAATAATCTAAATTGAGATCATTTTCAACTTCGAATTCGGAACTACTGTAGTCCGCCATACTGTTTTGCTAGATAATCTGTAGAATAAATTCTTAACCCGCCCAAATTCGGCCGGTTAAGTTAGTCGGTAGTTTATCCTAGAGATTTGACATCGTGCAACGCAACAAGCTAAATCTGCAGATTAAAGCCTGTTTTAATCTGCAGAATAAGACTCGTGCAACCGGCCCTTAAGGAATCAACATGTCATGTTTCTTGCTTATCAAGTATTACAAGATAATTCTCTCTCTCTCCTATTTTTTGGCACTCTGAAGAATAGAAGAGGATAATTATTTGAATTTTATTGTAAATCTAAAATAAAAATAGTTATTGGCAAAGTTTAATAAAATCAATTTTGAAAAGTAAGAACTGACTTGACTTATTAAATACAATGGTACCTTGGTTAACAACGGTAATCCGTTCCAGGATTACCATCATTATCCAAGGTGCGATTCCTTATAAGATTTAATTGAAAATTGATTAATTTGTTCCGGCTCCTCCCCGCCTCCATAGTAAATATTAAAAATTCAGATAAAACTCATTTAAAATGTCCTAAAAATATGGAAAATATCATTTATTTATTATATTTGCTACAAAAAAATTAACATTAATAAAATGAATTGTTCGGAAAACAGTTTTTAATTATCAATCTTCACCAGAAGGACAATTGGGCTCACTTCGGAGTTTTTGACAAACGAACCTGTAAACACTGATTAGCAGCTTATAGATTCAATACTATATGTTAATTATCATTTACTTAAATATATTTTTATGTGGTTATAATTTTATTAATTTTAATAATGATATTGTTGGATTTAAATCGATGGTGATAAATAAAATAACGATTAACAACTGAGCTAAGGAATCACATGATGCGATGACGAGCTGTTTTAGAGCTCTATTTTGTTGGGAAGTTCACATAATCAGGAGTCGTTAACCAAAGCATGCGTTGTTAACCGAGACTTTTTTCTTACAGCCACTTGTTGTTAACCAAGTACGTCGTTAACCAAGGTACCACTGTATTTTTAACCATTTAACCACTAAGTTTTTACCATTTTGTTTATAGTTTTAACACACTAAATGTTGTGTAGATTAAAATAAATTTCCTGCTGGACCATTTGAGCTTCTATATATTTTAAGATGCAATTTTAAATTGTGAATGACATGAAAATGACTTTATTACTAATTTATTGCAAAAATATTATTTTTTCCCAGAGGATAACTTTGTACTTTATAGTAAATTTACAGTGTAAAATTTCTTTTATTAAATGCCTGTATAATATATAAATATTCAAATTTTTCCTTTAAAAAAAATGTTAATCTATATAAAAAATATGATATATGTGGCAGAAACGCTTCGGCTTTCCATTCTGGAGGACCTGGGTTCGAGTCTTGGGTCCCACCCCTTGAAAATATTTATCATGGGATCCGGACCCGGCCTGTCAATCCCAGTCCTCCACAATCCGGCTGACCCCTCCATGGGTGGGCAGCCTGTAGAAGGGCTTGTTTTGCCCTGCCACATGATATATAATGTTTTTTATATAGATTTGTATAGATAATTACATTGCTATCTATCAAAAATACAATATATTGATTGATCATGATCATTAAATCCATTGCAGTCATATGACTTCTAATATTTTTGATGAAGTGTGTAATATTTAATAATTTCACTAAAACCTGTCAGGTTGGACACTTCTCTTTGTTGAACGACTTTTCCTGGAACCGGACAAAAGCCTATATTTTATTATGTCCAAACCTCTATATCCTGAACATCTCTCTATCTTGTATCTTGAACAACTGTTTGTAATAAGATGGACACTTTTTGATTATTGGTTGGAATAAAATATTGAATTTTATTTAGGTTTAAGAACATTAACCAAAGGAATTTGTGAAAGAGAAATTTATAACATTGATTTGTCATGCCTTGAGATGGTTGTTGATGATTTATAAATCCATGGTTTACTTATTACTATAAATACAAATATTGAGAATTGAGAAAAATCAAACCAAAACTAGCCAAATTATAGTTAGAGTATTTTACTGCACTAAAATTTAAAATATTTGAGCTATAATTGACTAGTTTTGGTTTGGTTTATATTTTACTTTTTTCTTTGAAAAATATGTGCTATTTCTTCTATTGCTGTGATTATCTTGTGCTTTCCTTAGAGATGTTAAAAAGCAATAAAAGAAAATTAAACAAACTGACATTAGACCAAAAGAAGCAAGTTGTTGATCATTTACTATTCTGGATGCAATAAAATTGATTTATGTTGCATGACAAGAAGTTTCACAATTAACTATTCAGAAATGTTTTAAAAAAGCTGGGTTCATTATAGATTTCACTGAGAAAGGAATACAAGAAGTCAATAACTTTGACCTATGAGAACTGAGTGCTCTTCCTGAGAACTATCATCATAAAATTTTAACTGACGATTTTACAAATTTTGGCAACAATCTTGTCCATTATAAATATGAAAATTGTACAGCCAGAGATTTAACTGAAAAGATTTCCAACAAAGTCTCTATATGAATTGAGCTGGATATAGAGGAACTGAATGATCATGAAATAGTTATGGAATATGTAAAGGAATTTGAATGATAAGCATTTTCTAATAATGAACCAGAGATTGTTGAACTCGTTTGGTATAAGAAAAAATAAAATTGAAAATATGTGGATAAATTTAAAAAAGGCAAACTCTACTTACAGAATTCTTTTCAAATAAATAGTTCTTATGTTGAAAGTACTGACAGACTGCAGTGTGTATTTGACATTTTTGAGTTTCATTTAAAATAATAAAGGTTTCCAATTTGATTTGAGTAAAGATTTGCACTGACATGAAAATTTAGTGTTTAGTATGTTTAGAAAAAATTTCGATTTTATGAATCTCTATGTTGAACACCTCTCTAAGTTGAACACATTTTGAAGGAACCAAATGTGTCCAACAGAGAGGTTTCACTGTACTACTATACTAATTGCCATTTCACTTATAGTTTCAGTTGTATGAATGATTATAATCATTCATACAACTAATATTTAATAGTTAAATCAATTAACAAATTAGTAATAATTAAATTTTGTACCAGATTTGCACTTCAGATAATTGATAACATCTGCTGACTGACTGCTTGAGATAAAAATTAACATTGCACATTTGATTTTGCACTTCTCTCTTTTAACTCTTTAAATGTAATTAAATATGAGTTTTATTAAATATTTAAATATCGAAAATCCAAAATTTTTTTCTATGTTTATGCAAAATTTGGGACACTATATAGTGACTAAATACACTAGTAATATCCATTAATATATATTGATATTTTACATTCTTCTTTTTTTTTTTATTGCTGATCATCATAATAATATGAATTGGTATTATTTTTTAAAAAAAGCAAAAAATTTTATATTGAATAAAAAGAATCAATTTAATTTTTTGATCAGTTTGAAATAAGTTTAGTACATGTATGCTTAATCAAAAATGACAATAATATAAAAGTGCTTTATAATTTATAATTATAATTTCTACTTTTTGTTACAACAAATATCATTTTTATAGACAAAATATTAAATTTATAATTACAAACAATTCTTATTTCTAAAAAGAATAAAATCTAGATAAATATAAAAAACATGAACACATTTAATTTGCAATTATGCTTATTTTTTGAAATGTTGTTTACATTTTAAAAACAAATATAATATATTCCATAACTAAAGTTTTCCAAAGTTCTTATTTTCTCATAAATTATATTAAAGTTAAATTATAGGATAAGAAAACAAAATATTCTCAAATTTTAAATAAATGAAAAACATTACAGAAAAAGACAAAATTGTTTATCCAACTGCAGTTACTATTTCTTTAATTATGTTTTGTTAAATATTATAGGAAAAATTTCTAGACTTATTATTTTTTTATTAAAATAGGATCATATAGGATTATGAATAATCTTATATGATCATGTTTTTTCTAAAAAAAGTCAAGACTGATACTCATATAATTATTTCTTTAAAGATGAAGCATAAATCACTTATCAAAGTTCTTTAGAATGATAAGATGAATAAAAAAATTATTGGGTTTTCTAGAGATTAGCAATTTTATTTACAATAGCATTATTATTAAACAGATGTAGAAAGAGAGACTTAAAAAATTTTATGAATAAAAGAACCAATGTTTACATGTAGTCAGTAATTTAGTAGTCATAGGAATATTGCAAATTAAATTCTAAAAAATAATTAAATATGTACATGGTAATTAAAACTTTATTGAATCATGTAAGAAATTAATTTCTTAATTACCATCTAATTTAAAAAAAATGAAATTGTTGTTGTCCAAGCATAATAATTAGTTTCTACTTAAATATAATTTTGACTTAAATTATATTTTAAAAAGAAATAAAACAATTTGTAGTCACTGTTTGACAATGTAAATAATAGAAGAATATATATATATATTTCTAAATATAAATTTATGAATATTAAATCTTTTTCAAGTATTATTTTATGCTATAATCAATTAGTGATTAAATTAGGGTATTTTTAATTAGGAAAAATAAAGTGTATGTATAATTCAGATAATTATAATGCAAGTATAAAATATATTATTAAATTTTAATGCAACAAAAAAAAAAAATAATATTCATTGATCTTAATGAAAAATGACTGATAAACTTTCTAGTGCTTAAATTTAAATGGAGATGTTGCATTCATTTCCATAATTTTCATATTGCAATTTTTTAATAATTTTCAAGAATTTTTTTTGTATTTTTATTCTGTTAATTTTCTATATTGTTTGCTTAGAAATAGTTATATAAAATAACCAAATTCAGTTATATTATCTTTTAACTATAAATAATTTGTATAATATCTGTAATTTTCTATTAACTATTATCAAATATTTTTTATTTTTAGAAATTTGATTTTATGCCAAAAATATGAAAATTACCTATATACATATGGTAAAATAAATATATATTCAATTTAGGAATAATCTAAAAAATTTTCATCAGTTGATAATTAATATAAAATTTTATCTTAATTAAAAAAAATATATCACAAACCAACAAAGGTCAATATATTGAAAAAGTAATATATATTAAAAACTAAAAATTATTGATTATTGTATCTAATGAAATTATAAAATTTATACCCATAATATATAAAATGTAGAGGTTGAGAGAAAAATTCAAACAAGAACAATAAACTACCAGAAAGTGAAAAAATTTGATTACTATATTATTTGACTCAATATTTTGATATACTGCCAAAATATAGCTTAATATTTTAAAATGTATTATTATGACTGGTATAACATGTCAAATAATATAGAAATAAAACCAAACATTTAGAAAATACATACATTCTTATGCATTTGTTATTTATTGAAGTATATACAAGAAAAAATAGAATATAAATAACATAGTAGTTAATATAAAAAAATATGAACAGAATAATACAGAAAATATGTTGATTAGAAAAAACATAAAATTCTGGAAGTGATTTATATCTGCACACAAAAATATCAAATCATTAAAAATTATATAATATACTAATTACTATATATACTACTACAGTAAATATTATAATTATACTGTAGTATAGTAATATATGTAATGTATATATAAAATTTATTCAATTTGCATCAAATAAAAATAAATATATTTATTTTTAAACTAATCAAATGTAAGAGAGAAGGTATTTTTTGTATCCATAATAAATATTCAAATTTAAGTCCAGAACTTTTGCCTATGTAAAATTACAAGAAAATCTAACATTGCTTAATGCAATTCTAATTATTTTTCATATACTCATTTAGACAACAAATATACAATTATTAAATGCTCATTTGGTTTAAATATTAACAATTGTATGAAATGTTTATGCATGAAGATTAATGTTCTGATTAACAATATCAGTGAATACTCTATTGGTCTAAACAAGAAATCATTATTAAAATGGAATATGATATAACTGAATTTGTGAAAAGTATTAATCATCTAAATCAAAAATATAGGTCAGTGCTAAATAGCATAATCAGAAATTTGAAAATATACATCATTATATATCCATGTATTAATGTATTCCTGCTAATATATTATTAAGTACTAGCATGATTAATTGTTTAAATTTGCTCTGTTTTAAAAATGTATATTGTATATTTTAATTTCCTTGGATATATCAAATTCAGTGCTAAAATGATTTAAATAAGAATCAAGAATAGTCTGTGATTATCTAGAATTAACTGTGTTTCTGTCTAGAGAATCATATTGTTGAATTTTAAATGTTAGCATTTTCTTCAGTTATAAAATCATAACATATTTTTTGTTTAATTTTTGATATTCTATCAATTACTATTTCCCTATTTCTATTTGGTTTCAGATTCCTTCATTCTACATATATATTCTATACAAAACAATATTCTAATTAATAAAATGCAGCTTTTATAGTTCTAGAAGATATCATTATTCCTGTACATATCACAGTAGCACATATCATAGTGTATGAAAGCATTAATGAAAAGCAGAAAAGTTTGTCAACTACACAATCTACAAAAGTTATGCATTTGTTGGTCTTGTCTTAAATAATTCAGCAACAACATTCTCATTAGCTAAAGTACTTGTGTCACCAAGATCTCGATCATTTCTTGCTATCTTCCTGAGAATACGCCTCATAATTTTACCAGAACGTGTCTTAGGTAATCCTGAAGCATGATGTATATATTCTGGAGCTGCAAAAGTTCCTATTTTTGTACGAACTGAAATGAAAATACAATAAAAAAATCTCCTTTTCTCTTTTTCAAAAAATATTAAATATTTATTTTCCTTATAGCAAATACTTTTATAATGTAGAACATATAAATTATTCAAAAATTAAAATATTACCTTTTGAAATTAAATCTGTTATTAATTCATTTGTAAATTTCTCTCCCTAAAAAATATAAATGTTTCAATTAAATATAATAAATGATTTACTTCATTTTATATTATTTAATTGTTTTTTACCTCTCTTAAAACAACAAAACAATATAAACATTCTCCTTTAACTGCATGAGGATGTGATACAACTGCTGACTCTGCTATAGCTTTATGTTCTATTAAAGCTGATTCAACTTCTGCTGTAGATAATAAATGTCCCGAGACATTTAACATGTCATCTATTCTTCCTGTTATCCAGAAATATCCATCAACATCTCTTCTAGCACCTGCATTGGCATTTTATTTTCAGTTTAAATATTAATATATATTAATGTTTAAAAATAATAAGTTTTTAATGGGATTTTAATAATTATAAAATAATAATGAAATACTAATTTAGTATTAACTATTATAGATCAGATATAATTTATATGAAATTTTTAATATTCTTCAATTTGATGATAAAACAGAAATAGATGATATCTACAAATATTTTCTCTCATTAAAGTTAATATATTATTTTTATTAAATATTTCATTTAAACATTTTAGAAATGTTTTCCTTTTTTGTGAAAGTGAATAAATTAAGAAAATGCATTTTCACTGAAAAAGCACTTAATTATCAGTTCAGTTTTAAAAGCAAAAAATAATTATAGTAATCAAAATTTTAAACAAAGTAAATTTTTTTCAGTTTTATTGAATTTTTATAAATTACTAAAAATTATAACTGCTTATACTCTTAATATAATTAATAGTTTATTATCAAAGCACACAACAGCATATTCTATAAAATAAACACTTTAATAGGCGAAGTAATTTCAGATAGATCCAACTTCAGTGCCTTACAAAACTATTGAACATCAAACATTCTATAACGAAACTCCGTACGTTGTTGTTTGATAAAATTTTAAAATAATTATAACTTTAATATATATAAATAAATATTGTATTATATTAAAATATACTGTACTGCCTAAACAGCAAAAATACTATACAGTATGGTATTACAACTAACTAATACCTTACCATACAAGTAATATAATGTATCATAATATATTAATAACACTAATAAAACAGGCAATAAAATAATACTATAAAATAATAATTAGTCAGGGAGTCTGGAGTCTAAATTAGAAAATATGGTATGCAATCAATACTTAATTAATTAAGAATACTTTACTGTATGTATAGTATTGTAGTGCTAAAGTTTTATTTTTTAAATTATTCAAACCTGCATGTTTAAACTTTTTTACTTACTTGTTAGTAATTATGCAGTTATACTAAATGAATGCACAATGAATATACTGTGCAGTAAACTGTTTTTTCCTTATTTTTATAAATATTTATGTTTTTACATTACAATAAGTATTAAACATTAATATATACAATACTGTTTTATAGATGGCAGTGTAATCTGTTTATTTATATCAGCTTCATGTCTAAATATGCTTGCTGTGGCAGCTTACATCTGCTATTTCTGATTAACTGAACAGTATTTTTTACTCTGGGACCTTGGATGTATATGTGAATGGACATAGTCCAAAAGAATGCTAAGCGGCACATATCTGTATTTATTTTAACACAATACAACATTATAGCAAAGTTAAAAAAACAATGAAATTGTACACAAAATGAACATTGCCAGTATATCAGACTATTGCACATAAACTTGATACATATGAATAGCATTGCCCAATTACAGCACTTATCAACTGCACCATCATTATAAATACAAATAGTAAATTGAGGACACACTATATTTTACAATCAAATCTTGTTACTCATAAAATTTAATTTTTGCAGATTCAAGTATTTGTTACTGATCTTGAATAAAGAAAATAAAATATTATTGAAGCAAGAAAATTTACACAAGTAAAAATTAACATCTTCATTCCTCATTTCTGATGTTAATATTGGTGATCTATTAGAAGGTCTTGATAATTCCACACTTTATAAAATTTGTTGTTGACTTCAAGCCATTTATTGTAGAAAGACGTATTGTAGAAGATCTATTGCTGAAAGTTGAGGTAAGTTACAGCATTTATATGTACACTTGCATTTTATATTATTTATACCTTTACACTTTTTTAAACTGTTGTATAATTTAATCAAAATTTCTACAATAACAATACATGAATTATATATATATATGAATATTGATAAGAATGAATAGATATCCAATAAATATACTATTTTGGTCACATTAATTACCAATCTTTGTGGTCTTTCATTGGAATTGAAGAAATCTAACCCCTATTGATATATCAAGCCTTGACTATATTTAATAGAAAAATGATGTAATGAATTTACAAAGAATGTATATTATATATATATAGGGTGTCTCATAACACCCTAAAATTATTATTGGCTATATAAAAAGATTGAGTTTTAAAACAGTCAGAAAATAAATTATAAATACATGAAATTTTAATTATAATATCCTATAATTAAAATTTTTTATATAAATATTTAAAAGCATTATTATAATTTGCAATTAGATCATAAAACTTAATCTTATTAAACAAAATTTTTAATATTGAACAATAATTTTAAAAATGTAGATCAATTATGATTCATTAATTGATATTATCCATTGAATCATTGTTTCTAAAAAATTTCTATGATAAACTATTACTATTATACTGCAAAAACCTAATTAAACTCAATAAAAACACACAGCACTACTAGCAGTAAGGCAAAAAACTACATTTAATAGCAACCTTGATGAACAGGCTTTTGGTTTACCTGCGGTCTGTGGAGTGAGCAAGGATAAGTAATGAGACTTTTCTGCACCAGGATGGCCGAGTGTTAACGCTGTTGGCATGCCAGGCAGGAGGACCAAGGTTTGCGTCCCGGGTCTGTTTTTTGCCTTACTGCTAGTAGTGCTGTGTTTTTTTTATTGAATTTCTATGATATAATAAAAACATCTTTTTAATTTTATAAATAAAATTAAATAAAGTTATCTTTGTTAGATGCAGCAATTATAATTTAATCTAATAATTTAAAAATCATTAATACAATCGATTCTCATTATTCGTGGATTCCACATTTGCATATTTGACTATTTGCAGAAATTTATTTGTAACTACAAAATCGATTTTTGCAGAACTTTCTCACTTATTTGCAGACTGCCACTAACCATCTAAAATACTCTTACTAATGTAAATCTCTCTCTCTCTGTAATAAAGGAAGTTGTCTGTTACCAAATGTAGTGTCTGTATCGTATTGCCAGAAAAATCTCATTGTTTGTTTGTTTATTGTTGGCGTAATTTGGCTTATCAGCAACAAAGGCTATAGTCACCAGGAAGCAGTAAATGTAGTTTGTCAAGGTTTGGGGCCAGTTCCAACCACGGGCTGCCCCCACACCTGTGAAGGGGGCCAGATGGTGAAGGATGGGGATCACTGGGCCAGGCCCAGCACCTCAAAAAACTTTTCAGGAGTTACCAGACCCAGGACGCAAACCTTGGTCCTCCTGCCGGCATGCCAATAGTGTTAACACTCAGCCATCCGGGTGCAGAAAAGTCTCATTAGCTATCCTTGCTCACTCCACAGACCGCAGGTAAACCAAAAGCCTGTTCATCAGGGTTGCAGATTCAGATGGCAAATGATCCAACTCCCTAAAATTTGTAAGGTCCAACTCCAAGCAGTTTAAAATTCCAACTCCCAACTCCAATTCCAATTCCACCAAAAACCTCTGACTCCGACTCTATAACCCTGCTATTCATATTATCCACAAGTCCCACAAAGAATGTGACCCTATGCTTGAATGCAGCCTCAAATTTAGGCATCTAACTTCCTGTGCTTTGCTCCTTACGCCGAGATTTTAGAAGATCTGAGGCAAAAGGCAATGCAGATAATGCTGATGCAGTTTTTCAAAACAGTTCAGAAAGACAACATGTCAGCTGCCACATCAAACAACTATCCATCAAAAATAAGATTTTATTTACTAAATAGTTAGTGTCTTAAAAAATTAAATAAAGATTATTGTGATTATAGTATTGTACACTGCATATACTGTAATAATTTGTAAGTACTGTAATGCATATTAAATAAGATGTCTTAAAACAGAAAAAAACACATAAACCAAGGATGAAAATGTTAGGAAGAAAGGTTTGCAGGAACCTAACTCTATATTTCTCATAGGTACAATGATTCAGTATTCGCTAATTCAATATTTGCAAAGAATTTACAGAATGTAACTACCATGAATAACAAGAATTGACTGTATATCATATCAATTCACAGTACCATATGAATTTTTTAAAATATACTCTATTAAATTTTATTCAATTTCTTCAATTTTTGAATCTTTTTAAAGGTATTTAAAAAGCCATGGCCTGGAATGATGAGAACAGTGTTTGGAGATCATAAACGATTTGAAACGACTTATTTTCAGAAATTTCCTGGTTATTATTGTACTGGTGATGGTAAGATTCAAGTTATTATATGATAATAAAGTTTTTTTGTATAAATTATATTAATCAGGAAAAAATAGAACCTATCAGTAATTGATTAAAAATACTATACAGGCTCTCCTTGAGTTATGAACATTTGTACTTAAAAATGGGAAATTTCACAAAATTTTAAAAACTCTTCAAGAAATATTAAATACAAGCATTATATACAATAATGAAAATTTATTACAAAAAGAAACATTTTCAATCTATATTGGATCCTCCTCAGCTTCTAATGGAACATAGTTAAAAATTCAAAAACTTTATATACATCATTCTAATTATTATGCCGCTATTTACAGAAAAAATTACAAATATTTCAGAGAATAACAAAAATAAAAATACATTATTAATAACAGATAAATATTATAAACAAATTATTAAATGTGGACATATTGACAAAAATAATAATAAATTCAATATTAAAAGTTCATAACTAATGAATAATTTTATAACTCCACTCATTAGAGAATGATGTACTAGCTTGTTCATTTATGATGTTTGCGTATAGTCTCCTTTCTGCCATAACTAATGATTCTTGTAGATATGCATGCTTCTGCTCAAAAGCTGTCCTTATGATTTCTGCTTCTTCTCAATTTATGTCCAGATCATATTCATAAAACCTTTTAGCCAGAGATGTATTTAAACAGGTGTTTATAATATCTTGCTGGTGCCCGTTAATTCTTTGTGAGAGATTTCTAGTTGTTACCCCAATATACTCTTCTTGCTGATCTATAGTCTTATTATAGATAGGAACTTTATATACTCCCAATTGTTGTTCTCTTGAATATGGCTTTTTATCATTTCAAAGTGTAGAAAATAAAGTTTTACTTCTTTTGGGTGCCAATATCATCCCTGTGTGGAGTCTTATGAACTGTAATAAAATAATTTAATATATACTGTATTTTAATTAATAAAATTTTATATTATCAATTAATCAGTCTTCAGCACTTGTTTAAGCAAAAAAATTTATATTTAATACTTGTTATTTTTCGCCTAAACAAGTGCTGAAGACTGATTAATTGATAATACAGTGGTGCCTTGCAATTCGTCATTAATCCGGTGACAAAGTAATGTCGAATTAAGAAACTGTCAAATTGCGGGACAGTATTTTCCATATAAGATTATGTAAAATAGATTAATTAATTATCGGTCCCCATTCCACTCCCCTAATGGGTGAAGTGAGAGAAATACACTAAATTATTTACTTTATTATATGTGTTTTACTATTGTATAATACACTAAATCAAAATTCACTAATTTATATACAACACACACAATTTATTAGCCCTTGGTTGTTGGAATGATGCTATTTTATACACAAAACACAATTTATTAGCCCTTAAATGTTGGAATACTATTTTATACACAACACATAATTTATTAGCCCTTGGATGTTGGATTGAAGATATGTGTTTTACTATTGTATAACACACTAAATTATAAAATACACTATTATGTGTTTTACTATTGTATAACACACTAAATTACAAAATACACTATTCACACATAATTTATTAGCCCTTAGATGTTGGAATGAAGTCTTCCAGCAGACTACACAATTTATTATTGGATGTTGGAATGAAGTCTTCCAGCAGACACCTAACAAACTAAATTACAAAATACACTATTTTATACACATCACACAATTTATTACTAAATTACAAAATACACTATTTTATACAACACACAATTTATTCCCTTGGATGTTGGAATGAGTCTTCCAGCAGACATCCTAGCATCCATAATCTTCTGTCTGTGTTGCAAAACGTTGCCACAGTTGTCCTAGAAACGTCATACTCGAGTTCATTTTAATTGTTCTACTTTCTGCACTTTATCTAGAACTTTTTCTTCTTCTCTTTGCTCAATCGAGTGTTCTTCTTTTCGGAATTATTCCTCTGGTCAGTTCTCTTTGAACCATCTTTACATTTCACTCAAAAATAATAATAATAATTACAAATTTTTTACTTTCTGAAAAATGTAGAATTGAAAATTAACACAAACAACATGGTTAAACACCAAAATAGCCCAAAAAGAACTAAAAATAGCAAATGACATCAGTTTATTCCATGCATGTGCATGCGCCAACCCGCGAAACTCAAATGTCGAATTGCGGGACATCAAATTGTGAGGCACCACTGTACCAATAAGAAGCAAAAGTTTATAATGCTGATTTTTTTTTTTTAAATTTTATAATTATTAAAATTAATTTTTGAATAAAAATTGAAGACGTCTGAGAAACAGAAGGATCGATTTCATCTACAATGATGAAATGTGATCACCTTCTACTAAACAATAAGAGAATATGATTGTCTCTTATTGAATAAACAAAAGATAGGTTCATCTTTCAAAAAAAGGAAGCACAGACGAAAGATAATCAAGATAGAGAAAAGAACACTTTCCAAAAACAAGGTGTAAAAAAAATGTAGAGCAGAAAAGGTGAATCCGTGCCCCATCCCATCGGTAGTCATCCAATAAGGATTAGGGAAAGAAGACATAAAAGAATAATGGAGGAATGACGTAATTTCTTATTTATTCTCTCTCCCAGGTATGATCTCCAGGTCAGATAGTTCTCCCCAGATGAAATATGTTAATATTGTGTTTTATTTCCTTTTTTTGAATAAATATGTTATTTATTTTAAATGAGTATCCAAATCAATTCTCTTATCCTGGATCCCTGCATCACTTACTTGCGACCCTATTTGAAAATATTAAAATTTATTGATACACATTTTTTATATTGGACATCCGCTGTAGGATTCTCACACTGGTATCAGAAATGGAATTGTCGAATGATAAGACCTAAGACACCAGCTTACACCAGCTTACATACATTGCAGAATCCTCACACCTGTTTTTTTAGCTACTTCTCTAAGCGGTTTATACATAGCCATTTCATATGGTAATGCTGTACATTTTTACTGTTCTTGCTTGTCTGATGTTAATCCTCTGCTACTTGACATGTCTGTTATTACACTAATCCTATTTTGAATTAATTCCTTATAAATCTTTTGTATAAAACTATTATTATCTCCATGCTTTCTGCTTTCCTTGAAGATGTATTCTTTCTCTGTCTTTTTCATATCATCCATTGAGTAATGTATTAATAGTCTTCCAAAATATGCCCTAAAAGCCACTTTTTATATTTAGGAGGGTCATTCGACCATTTCAGTATAATAACTGTTACATATATTGGTTTTCTATAAACTGAAGTCTCATAACAAGTATTTGCTATTTGTATCTGAACATCCAAATAGTGCAGACATGGGCAACCTTTCCTAGTTTGGGGGCCAAATTATTATTCTGTTGCCAAGTCAAGGGCTGGACCAAATTATTAAATAAAATAAACTAATATTAAATGAATTAAAACAAGTTGTAAAATTAATTATAAAGATCATTTTAATCTGATTACTATGTTTTTAAATCAAATCGAAAATGGTAATAAATTCTCTATTGCAATCCGTTTTACATCGTATCGACTATAGTTAACTCTAACTGAAAAGACTCGTCAATCATCAAATTCAGCTTTGAAAGTTCTTCTTTAGTTGAAAAGATTATAATAGAACCATGAGTAGAACAGGATACTGGAAACAAAGGGTTAGTAGGTTGTACATAAAGCTTAGATCTTTGAATATGACAATGAGTAGAACACACCATATTTCTCCTACCATGAATCCAAACCAACTTCGCTGAAGTGGATCAGGGGACGGATCAAAAGAAGTAGAAGGCCAGATCCAGCCCATGGGTTGCCCATATGTGAAATAGTGTATAGCAGAGGTACTTTTCTGGATTAAGACTAATTTTAAGCCTATACTTTCTGAGGTTGATGATTTAATAAGGTCCTCTGTGTCATCCCGTTGTTTCCATATAATTAGTAGATTCTCTACATATATAATATAAATTTTTAAATTCTGCTTGAATGTTGTAAATATTCTTACAACATTCAAGCAGAATTTAAAAATTCCTCATTAGATCATTAAAATCTAATTAGAATATTATATATAAAAAGGAATAGGTATAGGCTTAAAATTAAAAAGTATAAGACCAGAAAAGCACCTCTGCTATACACTATTCGGATGTTCAGATACAAATAGTAAATACATGTTATGAGACTTCAGTTTATAGAAAACCAACATATGTACCAAGTATAATCGATTCTTGTTATTCACGGATTCCATATTTGCGTATTCGACTATTCACAAAAATTATCAATTTTAGAGGAGCTTTTGCACGGATCCCTACTGAGTGGTGAAAATACTGTTACCAATATAAACTCTCTCTCTCTCCCTCTCTCTCTCTAATAAAGGAAGTTGTTTGTTACCAAATGTAGTGTGTGTGTCATTCTGCCTTAAAAGTCTCATTATCTATCCTTGCTCACTCCACAGACTGCAGATAGGCCAAAAGCTCACTCTCTTTTTTAAAGTTTTTTTTTTCCTTCTCGGATAGGTCAATATGTTGTATCGATGTAAGCGATGACAATTTTAGAAGAATTGCCACATCTGCTTTCTTTTATAGTGATGGCACCTTTATGAGAGTTATAAAAAAAATACAGTAGTGGATAAAAAGTTCGGCGGTAAGAGTTCGATTATCGTATAATCGCGTTAAAGTATCGATTAACTGAAAAATCTGGCTCGGACACGTGCGATGTTATGTGAATTGTACGAATTTCTATACACATTTACATTCGAAACATTTTGGAACATGTACGCAATTCAAGATTACGTATGTCGGCAACTCAAATGCAGCTTTAAATTTAGGCATCTAACTTCCTGCCCATTTGCTCCTAATGCCGAGATTTTAGAAGATCTGAGGCAAAAAGTGACACAGACAAGGCTGACACAATCAGAAACACAGTTCAAAAAGACAATGTATCAGCTCCCACATCAAATATCCTGCAACATCAAACAACTACCATCAAAAATAAGATTTTATTTACTATATAGTATTTTAAAAAATTAAATTAAGATTACAGTAATTATTATATTATATACAATACTGTACACTGCATATAGTGTAATTATTTGTAAGTACTGTAATACACATTAAATAAGATGTCTTTAAATAGAAGTCATTTGTAAACCAAAACTATTTTCTCCATAGGAATTAATGTAAGATGAAATAATCCATTCCTGGACCCCAGATTATTGCATATTTAAACTTTTATAACAATACTTTGTGCACAAGTTCTTAACACAAAATCAATGGAAACCATAAATCTATCACAAAAAAGATAAACAAAACATTAAGTAAATCAAATATAGATGAAAATTTAATTTAGTTTTACTGTATAGAGGAGAGTTAATGGTGAAAGTGGAAGGTGGTGATGAAGTGAAATGTTATTGTTTGGAAGGAGATTCTTCTTTTTTTTTCTGTCTCTTGGTACCACTCAATTCTGCTTCAGACACACTGGGCCTCTGTCTCACCAAAAGTTGTCCAGTGTGATATGTTTTTATCTGTTTTATAATGTTTCTAAAGTTAACACATGGCATCATTACTAAAAATGTTTATGTTAACAGCTTGCATGTTCGTAGCTCGAGACACAGTATATAATCTGAGACTCTTTATGTTTGAAAAATTTGTTCGTAAACTGAATTGTTCATGATCTGAGGCATTCATAAATTGAGGATTGATAGTATATTATTAACATATGAAATGGCTACATATAAACCACTTAGAGAAAAAACAGGTATGACATTGGCACCCAAAAGAAGTAAAACTTTATTTTCTACACTTAGAAATGATAAAAAGCCATATTCAAGACAACAACAGTCGGTAGTATATTAAGTTCCTATCTATAATAAGATTATAGATAACAACTATAAATCTCTCACAAAGGATTAACAAGCACTAGCAAGATATTATAAACACCTGTTTAAATACATCTCTGGCTAAAAGGTTTTATGAATACAATCTGGTCATAAATTGGGAAGAAGCAGAAATCATAAAGACAGCTTTAGAGCAGAAGCATGCATATCTACAAGAATCATTAGTTATGGTAGGAAAGAGACTACACGCAAACATTTTAAATGAACAAGCTAGTATATCATTCTCTAACACATGGAGTTATGGAATTATTCATAAGTTATGAACTTTTAGTATTGAATTTATTGTTATTTTTGTCAATATGTCCACATTTAATAATTTATTTATATTTATTTATTTCTTATTAATAATGTATTTTTATTTTTGTTACTCTCTGAAATATTTGTAATTTTTTCTGTAAATAACAATGTAAATAATTAGAATAATGTATATAAACTTTTCGAATTTTTAAACTATGTCCATTAGAAGCTTCTAATGGGACATAGTTTATGAGGATCCAATATGGATCGAAAACGTTTTTTTTAAAATAAATTTTCATTACTGCATATAATGCTTGTATTTAATATTTACTGTGTTAGAAGCAGAGTTTAAGTTAAAAATGTAAACTCTTCAAGAATTTTAAATATCATGATAGCTTTAGTAATCAATATAATGTAAAACTATATAGTTAGTTATCATATCATGGTAATATTTCAAGATACTACCATAGCATTACATCAAAAAAACCCACATTTTATATTGGAAGAATTAAAACTGCTTTTCTTAGGTATATAACTAATTATAGAAATAACTACAGTACTATTCAGCAGTCCAAACAACTTTTTATTAATATCAGAGTAATGTTTTCAGCTATTAATTAGCCATCCTCAACTCTTACGATGATGCAGGAGGTCCTTTCCTATCAAAATGACCATATATGTGATTATCCAATTGTTGACGAGTCAAAAGTTATTTGCAAATTTGTATTTTCCCTAAAATTTGATTTTTGATTGTAACTATGATCCTGTAGGGTGAATCTACCAATAAAAGCCTTTTTATAAACTCTGTTATTTTTATTCAAATAATACAAATGGTTTTGTGAACAGGATTTTTCCTCCAAAGAACTGTGCTTGATTTTTAAGCAATGCTGATAGAAAATTACTTAATACAAATAGTGATCACCTTTCAGATAAATTTCCCCATTTATGTAGGAGTCAAAATGTTTAGAAAATTGTAATTGATAACTGTGTTAAAATATTACTTTCAGTTTCCAATAAATAGTAATTTATTGGAAACTGAAAGTTTAATTACTACAGGAAGTCCCTTACTTATGATAGTCTGAATCATCACAATCCATACTTATGACCATATGGAATATAATGTTCATTTATAACATTGTGCTTATGGAAAATCATGTTCTGTGTTGAGATGGATTTGAACTATGATTGAATTTTCGAATGCAATCCTGTTATACGTTGGAGACATCTTGTATTTGAATTATAAGAACATTAAACAGAACAATAAAGACGAATGATTCTTGAAAAAGTTTTGATTTTAATTGAAAAGTATGGTCACTAAGATATGGTAAAGAAATTTTACATTTATTTTAATATGTGTCTTTTACATTTTACTTGTTACCATTTTAATATTTTATACAATATTATGTTGCATTTCTGAATTTTTTCTTCAATTTAAAAATAAATATTTTTAAATTTTTAAATAATTAAATCATAATTGTATGAGGAGTCTTTTGAAATTTTTTCTTGATTATTTAATGAATGCTAAGATTCCAAAATGATTATATTTTTTGGAATATATAAAAAATTTTTTATATAAAAGAAATGATCGTCATCATCATATAATAAAAGTTTGCATATTCAAATGAAAATCATTATTTGCTGACAAATTTTATTTAGTCGAATATTCAATCAGCATATCTATCATTAATATCCTCCCACTAACTGCAGGGGCATTACTTGGGTGGCATACCCAAGTAATGCCCCTGCAATTATGAAAACTTTTTTCTACAAAAAATTACCATTACATGCTTTCAAAGAAGCAACAAGCTATTTTCTATTATAGTATAATAAATATCCATTCCTAAATTATTATAATTTAGAAATCAAACTGCTTAAACTTATTAAACAATAATTTTAAATATTTTGCGAAGAATTTTCGGCTAATCGCCATCTTCAGCGCTGAAAATGGCGATTAGCTGAAAGTACTTCGCAAAGTAAAATAAAATATTTACTTAATTTACTGCTAAAAAGTGCTTATTTAAAATTATTGCCTAAATTATTACTTACTTATCATTAAACATGTAATGAAATCATAATCCTAATTAAGTACTCTAATTTTATTACTGAGAGCTTATACCATTTTAGTCATTATGATCTCAATCTTTTATATTTTCTAAGAAGGATTTGATGTTTTGTCTTATTACTAGATATTAGTGTTTTATACATTATTATATTCAGTGTTTTTATTTTAGCTTATTTTTATTTGTATAGCATTTAGTTTTCAGGAATTATAGCTTTTTAAACTTTTTTATACGTTTTGAATCTTCTAAATCTTTTGTAATCAGTTTTCTATTATTGTATGTTTTATACAGCCTTTTACATCATTTATATGAATTTAATTTCATATTTGAATCTTCTAATAATATTATTGCCTGTTATGTTTTTTTAATGCTTTATTAGTTTTAAATATTTTCTTAGAAATTTATTATTGCTTATTATTTAATATTTATTTGTTTTCTTTCCTTTATATACTGTTTTATATTTTTTAAACTTTATACTTAGCATAGTTTAGACTCTCTTTAGCTGCAAAACACTAACACACAAATTATTATTCTATTGTACTACAAAATCATTTTCTGAAATTGCTGATTATGCAAAAGACAACAAATCTAATCTTCATTCAAAAGATGATATATAAGTTTTAATTTTGCACTTAAGTAATAATTGAATATGTTGCTTTAACTGATTTTAATTGCAATATATTACTTAAAAATTTAATTAAGTATATGAACTAAATTCATAATGCTGTTATGCTATTTCCTTCTACTTAAATATGCAAGAAGCTGAGACTTAGAAATAATGGCATTAATATCTCAAAATAATCTTTTAATAATGTGTTTTATCAGAAAAATATATTTCACCAGAAAAATATTTATTCTATTAAACTGTATGGCATATCAACATATAGAATATTAAATTCCAGGAAAATTTTTAAGGCTCATAGGTCATAAAACGAAGAAAGAATTTCTCCTTTTAAATCAGTATAAAAAATAGTTATAAAATTTAACCAATATTATATGACACTACACACCCTCTATAAGTTATGAACTTAATTTGTTCATAAGTTTTGTTCATAACTTGGGCTGTTCATAATATAGATACTATTATTATGTGACCCTGATATATACTGAAATAATTTTATATACTATATATTATATTTCATAATGTTTTCTGAAAATAAGTGGTTTCTGATTGGATCAATTAAAACTTTTTCATTCAAATTTCAGAAATAAGAAGGTCCAATTATAAAATATGGCTAATTATAGAAATAACTACGGCACTATTCAGCAGTCCAAAAAATTTTTTATTAACATCAGAGTAACGTTTTCAGCTATTAATTAGCCATCCTCAACTCACACACATAAACCAATTACAACGGAAGGCATTCTAAAAATAAATAATTCTTGCAGTTATAATTCGACTTTGCAACAGAGTTTATATTTAAAATAACATTCTCTATTTTTATGGTATTCAGTATAAACCAATTACAACGGAAGGCATTCTAAAAATAAATAATTCATGATGTTACAATTCGACTTTGCAACAGAGTTTATATTTAAAATAACATTCTCTATTTTTATGGTATTCAGAGCACAGAGTTCATAACACCTGGGATAAAAACTGCAAAGTAACATTATTTAAACTGAAATTAATAACTAAAATTAAAACATAAGAATAAAATATAATTAAAAATTAAAAAACTAAAAAATAAATTAAAATATAAATTGAGAAAGTCCATTAAAACGGGTGTTTCCTGCCTAAGTTTTAAGTTAGTCCAGTATCTGCTATTTTCTTAAGGCATATTTCCATGCTTCTGTTTAAGGCATATTTCCATGCTTTTGAGATTGCATTCTTTTCTTTTTCATTGATTATCACTTCTTGCTGGTCTCTCCTGTAAATGTTTACCTTCTCCACTGTATTCAGTTCTGTTGGATCAGTGACTTTCTGTATGATATTTACTTCTTTCCAGTTAACATTGATGTCGTTCTCATACGCGCATCTCACCAATGCTGTTGTTAGATTACCATGTTTGATGTCTCGTTTATGTTCCTCTATTCTGTCAGTTAGGTTCCTTTATGTTGCTCCTATATAAACTTCTGTGATGCCTGTGTCATAATTGTCTAATGGTATTCTATATACCATATAGAGCTGCTAGTATTTCCCTGTTGATTCTCCATGGCTATAATTATCTTTAATATTCTTTAGGGCTTGAAATACTGTTAGTCCTCTCTTGTACGCTGGCTTTCTCTTTGTTCTTTTGAGGATTCATTTAATTGTTTTTGAGACTCTCATATTATCTGGTATTATCTCGTATTCGACTGTTTGTTGGTTTATGGTAGAGATGTGTCGGTTGCTTATCTCTTGCCTTGTATTTATTCTGGATCCTATACTC
>AYEL01067385.1:0-13620 GCA_000484575.1 Olivierus martensii
TGACGTCACTCCTACGAGTCAGTAAATCACGTAGCACCTCATTGGTTTATTTGAATAATTAGTACGTTGCAAACGGCGCCAATTTTTAAGCCGTTAACCGTTTTGTTACTCTCTCACTCTCTCTGTCTTTTCGTTTCAGACGCGTTAGGAGCAACGTGTTCACTGTTAATCTTATATCATATAGCAATTCCACTTGTAACTGGACTTATGTTAAATAAAACTAAGTGAAGTTATCAGTTACATAAAAACGCTTTACTTTGGGTCCAACCTTTGAAAAATTTTTCAGAGGTTTGTACTCAATCTGTCGATTTAGTCCTCTACAATTCAGCTGTCTCCTCCATTCCGATGGGCATGATCTGCTTTCGTCCATTGACAAATAATGCACTTTTTCGGCGTTCTGGGCCCGGCCCAGTGATTCCCGTCCTTCACCATCAGGCACCCATACTCTACGGGTATGGGTGCAGCTCATGGTTGGGAAATAGTAATATCACTGATTGGAAATGGATATAAAAAGTAAATAAAAGAAGGTGGTATATGAGAGAAATTATTTTTGAAAAATTATATTTAAATAATTTATTCAAATAATATAAAACTGGTATAAAAAATTAAAACTATATCTCCATTATATGGATTATTGCCTTTGTCAGTTCTTTGTCATAGACAAAAATGTTCAGTACATCGGTGGTCCAGATTTATTGCACTCTAGGATTATACGCCATTTTTGCGCCATACTGCTCAATTGCAAGCGCAATGGTTTTTATGCTGTCCTTATAGGTTAAAGAAATTGCAGATAAAGCTATTAAATTTTTAATGCCATTTTGCACTAGCTATTTATATAAATAGAGATTTTCAACAATGTTATATTTAAAAAATAAATTATAGAACAAAATTAACACTTGAGCCTAATATACGCTTAAAACTAACAAGGAGACGAGGAAACTTGCATAGGCAAATTTTTTTTATAATTTCCGGTAAATTCGATTCATTTCCCCTCTATCTATCATTTTCCGAAGTGAGCGCTATCGCTTTTGTCCCTTTTACGAGAAAATCTAAATTTGAGTTTTGGCGCACGAATGACACCTCTTTAGAAAAAAACTATTTTGTCGGGGCTTCGGTGACTCTGAGCTGAAACGGGCGCCTTCGATGCTTGTTGTGCACTTATTTTTTGTGATAAAAATTTTTTGTTATAAATATACAAATAAAAAATAATAATTTTTATATATAATATACAGCCAATTCTAGTTTTCGATTATTCGCGAAAATTTATTTGTAACCACAAAATCGATATTCGCGTAGCTTCGCGCTTATTCGCGGACTCCTGCTGAGCGGCAAAATGCTGATACCAATGTAAACTCTCTCTCTCTAATAAAGGAAGTTGTTTGTTATCAAATAAAGTCTCTGAATCGGTTTGCCGAAAAATTTCTCATTACCTATCCTTGCTGATTCCACCAACCGCAGATAAGCCAAAAGCCTATTCATATCGTCCGCAGGTCTCATAGAAGAATGTGCCCCTATGCTTGAATGCACATGGAACTTAAATTTAGGCGCCTAACTTCCTACGCATTTCCTCCTTACGCCGAAATTTTAGATCTGAGGCAAAAAGCCATACAGACAAGGCTGACTCAGTTTTCAACGCAGTTCAGAAAGACAATATGTCCGCATACAACATCAAAAAACTATCAATTAAAAAATAAGATTTTATTTACTACATAGTTAATGTTTTTAAAAAATAAATAAAGATTACTGTGATTATAACACTGTATATAGTACTATACACTGCATATACTGTAATTATTTATAAATAATGTAATACATATTAAATAAGGTGTCTGTAAACAGAAAAAAAACACAAATAAAATATGAAAATGTTGGGAAAAAGTTTCGTAGAAACTTAACTCTATATTTCCCATAGGTATAATGGTTTACTATTCCCTAATTCAGTATTCGCGAAGAATTTACGGAACGTAACTACCGCGAATAGCGAGAATCGACTGTATATAACAATAAGCAATGAGTAATTTATCTGCGATAAATTAATCAGAAATCAGATCTGAAAATTAAATCTCAATGCAGAAATGACTAGTTATTTTATTCAATTGTTTACGAAAAAGAAACGTTGTCATCAAAGTCTTCAGCATTAATTTGGTCTCCGCTTCATACGCATTCATTAATTCTTACAATCCAGAGTCATTTATATCAACCATGTCTGTATCAGTTGACCCTTCTTCCGGACAGCGATATATTACTAATTGCTTATTTTAATATATATTATATATTACATATAAATTATTATTTTTTATGTATATATTTATAATAAAAAGTTTTATCACAGAAAAAATTGCAGACAGAGCCCGGTCTAGGGGCCGGCAATCCGGGGTGGCAAATTTAAAGGGCGGCATTTTGGATATGTTGGTGACAAAATATTTATAAGTTGAAATACTTAATTAATCGAAATTTATATTTGTCGATTTTTTTCTTTGGCTTAAATTACCAGGCAATTTACATTTCAGAATTTAGAATGATCTATATGCTAGAAAAATTAGAATTAGTAAAGTTAGAATTTAGAATTAAAAAATAGTTAGATAAGAAAAATTAGAAAAGTTAGAATCTAGAATGATCTATATACTAGAAAAAGAAGTTAATAAACAAGTTAAATTGTAGAAAACGAAAAAATAAAATTGAACGTGTAATGAGGTAAAGCAACGTAATAAGCGATTACCCCGAGGTGCTGACTGCACTTACCCCAGGTAACAATATTTACGGGGCAAGAGCTTAACATGATTTTTCTCAATAAATTTTGAAATGTCAAAAAAACATTGTTTATTTAATATAAACTTTAATCAATAATTTTCATACTTACAAAAAAATAGCTTCTAATGTGAAGTTATTTTAAGAATTATTGCACTTTTAAGATACTGTCAAAGTTGTGTGCGCTGTTGGACGCGACGTTTTTGTAAAGGTCGATGTAAATACAGGAATCGCAGCATTCATCGTGCGTTATCTATGTCGATAGACTGATATTAACTTGTAGTAAATTATTACAATATCAAATAGAAAAATTTCGCTTAAAAAAAAAAAGCCTGATAATGCACTTCTCCCAACTATGCTCTTACTCCATTCTGCCTCATATATTTTTTAAAAGGATATGTTTAAGGGGTGGCAATTTATCTTTTTGTCCGGAGCGTCACCCTCTCGAGGGCGCCCGCCTTGTCATGGCGAGAGGGCTTACTGGCTGTCACTATGCTTGTATCTGTTCAACCGGGCCGATGCGTCCATAGTGCAGGGAGAAACTAATAGGTTCCAAATGCTTGGCGAAATTCTGGCGAAGACGACTCCACACCACGGGTGAGCGTGTGCAGACGTTGGTGTGTCCGCGGTATGTCGAAAGGGGTGGGCACCCGAGTAGATAAGCCGTGGGAAGTCCTAGCCGGATAATTCGCCCCGGATCTCGTTTGACTTTCTATAGAGAGATCCAGCTGCAAAACTGGTCAGCATGGGAGAGGCTCGCGCCCCGGCCCCAGTAGTAGCTGCCCCTAGTGAAGAAATTCCTACAGGGTCGGTAGAGCATGGCTGCACCTATCCCTCGCTAATGGATGCTCTGTAGTTCGCCACTCCACCGTCCGAGTCCCTGCGGAGCCGGGATTAAGAATTGGTAGCCTGGGAGAGGCTCGCGCCCCGGCCCCAGTAGTAGCTGCTCCTAGTGAAGAAATTCCTACAGGGTCGGTAGAGCATGGCTGCACTATCCCTCGCTAATAGATGCTCTGTAGTTCGCCACTCCACCGTCCGAGTCCCTGCGGAGCCGGGATTAAGAATTGGTCCGACGTATGCCCTGCGTGAGGTACGAGTCAAAGGGTCCCAATCCCAAAACGTTGTACCGGTCCGACGGGATGAATGGTGGAGGGATAGAAGCCGTTACGGTGCCCACCCGAGGGTTGGCCTTGCTCGGGCTGATTGGGTTCTACCAGAGGCCGGGGAAGCTTGCTTCCTAGGGAATCACAAAACTTCGGGGAGTTGATCCGAGCGATATTCAACCACGGCAAGGCGCCAGGAGCCCGGCCATTGCACGGCGTCGATCGATATCGTCTCCATGGTGGCCCACCAGTCTGGCGCGGACAGTGGGCTACATCGGTGATCGAACCGGGGGAGATTCTCGCCCCTTTTCAAGTTGGGTCGGCTCGTCGATATGCGTTCCGCTCATCCGATGCGATTATTAGTAAGGGTTCTGCTCTTGTGGAAGGTTCGGGATTACTATACTCTCCGTCCTTCCGGCAGGCTGTCGCCATTCTCGCGACGGTTGTGCTCGAGCTTTGGTGTCCTAAGGATTTCCCATTTTTGGGGGAATTTGATGTGAAAAAACCGTAGAGTTTTCGGTCCCTCCGGGGACAGTTCCGGTCGCTCAGTTACGAGCACCAGTCTCAGTAGCGAATATCAGCCTCTTGTGTCTCCGCTCCCTCTGTGGTCGGAGGCGATTCTCGGCCTTTAAAGGTCGCTTCGGCAACACAGTGCACGAGATGCGAATGCGGCCTTCTTACCCCTAGGCCTGGCAAGCAGTGCACGAGATACGAATGCGGCCTTCATACCCCTAGGCCTGGCAAACCTCAGCGAGGTCCGCCATATTCGTATTTCGTTCGTTTTGTGAATCAGAGTGATGGTCAGGCGAGTCCGCACCCCTAGTTGCAAGCAATGATTAAGCCGAGATTATTCTCGCAGACGTTAAGTATCCTGTAGTATCCTAGTAGGTGGAGCAGGGGAACAGCCTTGGCTAGTCTCAGAATACGACATGAGCCGGGGCGTCATAAATGCTAGAGCGGGCGCTGGTGCAGAGCAAGGGCGGGAGCCTACGATTGTGGGCATCGAAGGCACGCATTCCAGCGCAAAGCCACCGAACTTCCGACAAAATAGCTTCTTCTAAAGAGGGTCATTTGTGCTGCAAAATTTAAGTTTTCTCATAAAAGAGAAAAGGACTGGAGCCTACGATTGTAGGCATCGAAGGCACGCATTCCAGCGCAGAGCCACCGAACTTCCGACAAAATAACTTCTTCTAAAGAGGGTCATTTGTGCTGCAAAATTTAAGTTTTCTCATAAAAAGAGAAAAACGGTAGCGCTCACTTTGGGAACTGACACAGAGAGGGAAAATAAATCGAATTTACTGGAAATTATTAAAAATTGGCCCATGTAAGTTTTACTGTCTCCTTGTAAGTAACATAGGCCTAATATTAAAAAATTATGTTTTGCAAAACAAGTTCAAGGTTCTCATTTATTTTAATTAAAAAATTCTTTTATAATATTTTAATTGTTTTTTATATAGTCTTTTTATGTAATAATTTTAGAAATGCTACTAATAATAGATATTTTGTTTCTAAATAAATTAAATATTTAACTTTTTATCATGATAATTTTATTTCGATTACCAAAAAACTAAAATTATTTTTGTTTTTTGGTAACCAAAACAAAATTACCAAGATAAAAGTTAAATGTTTAATATAATATAAAAATTTATATATGGCTACCTATTTATAAAAAAATATTTATATGGCTACCTATTCTTTATTTTGTTGCCGAAATTTTTTATAAATAGAGAAAAACTAAAATTATTTTTGTTTTTTGGTAATCAAAACAAAATTACCAAGATAAAAGTTAAATGTTTAATATAATGTAAAAATATATATATGGCTACCTATTTATAAAAAATATTTATATGGCTACCTATTCTTTATTTTGTTGCCGAAATTTTTTATAAATAGTGGTGGTACGGAGAAATTTTGATATTCTTTAGGTGGTACGCAGACTCAAAAGATTGAGAACCACTGCTCTATATGATGGCCTTTTTCCATTTAGTGAGGACTAAGTGGCAAAGCATTCAAATGTCCTGCAGCTTAATAATAACGGGTGGAAAGCGGCGTTAAACCGCACTAGGAAAAAATTGCCTATTGTCATTGTGGGGTCGGCCGTCAGATAAAGGAGGGGGGTTCAACAAACCGGGTACAAATCCTTAAAAATTTGAAGATGTGTAATCTGAATATTGAACCTGAATCCTCCAGGGTGAAATCGTAGCACACTTCCACACGGCGTCGGGCGGTTGGCGACGTGGTAAAGTTATCGCTTACCATCCTGGAGGCATGGTTCAAATCCGCGTCCCACACTTCCAGTTTTCAGGAGGAGTCCGGGCCCGGCCAGTTGAACCCTATCCTTTAACCATCCGGTTATGGCGACGTGGTAAAGTTATCGCTTACCATCCTGGAGGCGTGGTTCAAATCCGCGTCCCAGTTTTCAGGAGGAGTCCGGGCCCGGCCAGTTGAACCCTATCCTTTAACCATCCGGTTGACCCCATCATGGGTATTGCTAGCCTGTGATGGGCTCTATAAGTGGCCCTCCATATACAGAATATCCTTCGTGCGATATATGGCGGCTTAACTAAACTAATCTAATCCACATAGCCATCCAGCAGACTTTTTTATTTTTTTTGTGTAGCTTTACATTACTTTCCACTCAACTGGTAGTAAGTGGTAGAGCATTCCAGTATTAATCACAAGCACCATACATTCTGTGAAGTCGGCTGTCAGATAAAAGAAGAGTTTCAATCAGTCAGACTCGGGTCGACCGACTTTACATCATTTTTCCATGCGTAGCTTTGTGCTGACTTCCATTCGAAGTTTTCTCCTATGTGATTTAACGCAGTTTTCCACTCTATGGGCAGGATAGCCGCGTGATAAAGCAGTCGCTTACTATTTTAGAGAATCCAGATTCAATTTTAGATCCCATATATCCATCTTTTCAGTAGAGTTGGGGCTCGGCTCATTGAAATACCCACCACGGGTTACCTACAGCCCTAATTGATCGGTAAAGCAGTCGCTTACTATTTTAGAGAATCCAGATTCAATATTAGATCCCATATATCCATCTTTTCAGAAGAGTTGGGGCTCGGCTCATTGAAATACCCACCACGGGTTACCTACAGCCCTAATTGATCATGAGATGATCATCTTTTTTACATCCTTTCCTAAGAAGTTCTTTTTTATGTATTACGAGTTCTACTCTTCTTTTCATACAAGACATGCTAAATAGCAGGTCATTCCAATGCCTACCACCAGCCGCTCCATCTGTGATAGGGTCAGTCTGTGGTGAAGGATGGCGTACCATTAAGTGAAGGAAGTCGTTAAAGGAGCTGGACCCGGATTCCTGTTGAGAATCTTTTATAGGGATGGAATCAATAAATTGAATCTGAATTATTCAAGGTGGAAGCAACAGACAGCCAGATTCGATCCTAACGCATTGGCGTGCCACTCAGGTAGATCCAGATTCGCGTCCCAGCTCGGCGATCCCCATCCGGCCCCCTCCACGAGTGTGGTTGCAGCCCGTAGTTTGAACTAGCCCCGCTCCTTAGTAATCTCCCTGATTTGAAAGGGGTGTAAAAATGCAAAAAATACAGTGTGTGGCTGATTTCGATTCCAGATCTTCTGGTGGAAATCCGAAGTGTTTCTCATGCCCAATCCTGCTGACTGGGTTAATGAATATATTAGGATTGTGATATGATAAATAAATTTATGTTTTCATTTTTTCTAATAAAATAATATGTGAAAAAATTCATATAACTTGAAAATAACACATTTTTAGACATATGAAACTTTGTATTTCTTTCAGATCCTGAATTCTGAGTTGAACAAATGAATCATCCATCATTTTCTGAATGATCGACTCTACCACAGATCATATCTGTTGTGAATCACCATTATTCAAATCCCCGTGGGGCCATCATCATTCCAATGCTTGTGGCGAGCATTGGAATGTTCACTGTTTTAATAACCACCAGTGAAAAGTTGAGTAAGCCATACCAATAAAGAAAACAAAAAATAACTCCGTGGGGCCATCATCATTCCAGTGCTTGTGGCGAGCATTGGAATGTTCACTCTTTTAATAACCACCAGTGAAAAGTTGAGTAAGCCATACCAATAAAGAAAACAAAAAATAAAATCTCCCGAATTCATAATTTGAATTTGTCAATAACATTCATTTTGGAACCTCTTGGACACTGTACTTCGATCTAAAACATTGCTCTGTTTACAGATATGAATATCAGGAAATCATATTAATGATACATAACCAAAACGATTTAATTCTGATTAGTTTGATTTAGATTTCGTTATAATTCAGTTACTGTATTTCCAGAAAAGTTATCAGTTAATCTTATTTTCGTTTTTGTAAATTAAGAATCTCGAGGAGACACCTAGTGTTAAAAGCTGTAGTGTATTTCGATGTTGTTGAGATTAATTCGGGACGAAATTGGTTTTCCGTAAGATAGAAAGATATATATAAATATATATATTTCCTCTTGGAATTACTGTATTATCTTAAGAAATAGTATTCAATATAGTAGTAGTAAAAAGATTTAAGTGAATAAAATAATGTAATATTTGTCAAGAGAAGTAAACTAACGCCGTAACGACGCAGTGACCTGTCAACAATCCAAAAAGGTGTTTTTAATTTCTATATTATAGAAAAAGAGGAAATATTTTGACAAATTTTGGCTGAATGAAGACATTTAACCGATTCTGTCGTCTAGTTAGAAAGGAGGTTGGAGATGTGCTTGCTGGATAAATCGCTGCTCTAAGCACGGAATGTCGAATCAAGGGTCAGGGAGGTAAGGAAAACAACCCGATTAACCTTTTAACTAATCCTAACCCCATTTGCTTCATCTTGTCTCTACTTGCAAAGCTGACATCGGATTTTTCTTATCTAATAAAGGGCACTTCAATGATATTAATGAACTCTTTGATTGTAACGTAATTTCTCAGTTATTAAATTCTCTTCATTAGTTATTTTTTAAAACTAAGTGATCCAAATTGTTTATATCAAAAAGTGAGAAAAATTGCATAAATATGTAAAGGCCTAACTGTATATACCAGTTTAAGTAACTTTGGATCAAGTTTAATTCAGTTTTGAAAATGGAAAATTTGTTTTAAAATTGATCAACTAATTCAGTAAGAACATATCTGAGAATGGCTGCCAAAGTTTCACAATTTTAACAAAATACAGTATAGTAATATATATTTATATTGCTTTGTATATTTCTTTTTATTAATTGCAATTTTACAATAATAATAATTATTTTAGTTTTGAAACAGCATGAAAACTACATTAAATAGTTTTAAAAAAATTAATACTGATATCATAAAAGGGAATGCACACAAAATCAATATAATTTTTCTAGAATTAAGAAGTTCAATGAAAGATATAATCATATTTATTCTGAAATTAGAAAGGAATCTAGGACTAAATTATTTTATTAAGCATTTTCTTATGCAACAATATTGTGAATTTCAAGAAAATATTTATTAATACTTTTGTATCATATTTTTTGATTCATTCTCGGTTTCTCTTACTATGTTTTAACTACCCATGTTGTTTTAATATTTGTAAATTCTTATGTAAAAGTATATAATGAAAAATATTAAAATGATATTCTATATTTTATATAAATATTAGAAAATGCTTTCTTATGATTAACTTGGAAAAAGTTTTACTATATTTTGTGCCAAATGTGGTATGAATTTATGGATGTTGTTTTCAGAAGTTTTGTTGGTTATAAGATGATCTGAATAAGAAATAAATTTAAGTGAATTTTTTTAAATACTAAAATAGATATGTATTGCATAGATATAGATATATTAAAAATAGATATTATTGTATAGATTTAAACTCCTACTTTCAATCTACAAATTAAAGTATTGCAGTTAAGTTTTAATGCAAGTCTCTAAAATTATGAAAAGAAATATGTATCAAGAAAGTAAACATTTTTCAAAATACTGAAATAGTGCTTTTATTAATGCTTCCTTTTCTTATGATTATTATATTCATTTAACACAATTGAATAAATAACAACATATAAACACTTAATACATAATCTATTCTGTTGTCATAATGTAAGCAGGAATTCAGTGATTTTATCAAATACATGTACAGATTACAAGAAATATTAAATAAGAATTTAATGAAATTTTTAATAACTAGAATATGTAATAGTAATATGATTCTTAGTTAACATAGACTTATAAACCAAACTTCAAGGGAAATACCCAAATAGAACCTAAACTGCCAAATTAATTGTTTGATAATTTAGCTGAATTTTTAATAATTGGAAATAATTTATACTATTGTTAGAAACATCTCTTAATTAATAAATGTAATAATGGTTAAACAAAAAAAATGATTAAACTTTCCATTAAATTTTCAAGGGATTAATTTGGCAGTTTAGGTTCTATTTTGATTTTTAATTATTCATTATAAGGCTTATTGGTGCATAAACAATTTTTTCCATAATAGAAAAAAATTGTTTTTTATTTTAAAATATAGCTATCTGGAAATTTTATAAAAATAATGAATTATATAAAAGTTTATTTTCTTAAAAAAGTAAAATTTTATTTCATTTTCATATAAAACTGTTTCAAAATGAATTTATCATTTAAATAATTATGAAACAAAATATATTTTTACATTCTGTATAATACTGTACAGCCATATGTTGATTTATGTGAGGATTACATTCTGGGAAAACAGTACAATACAAATCTACATAATTCAAAATATGGTTTATATGAAATATGAGGGTTTTATTTGCTTACAAAAAAATTGCACAAAAAAATCACAGTTTTTCTGTGAGAAACTTGAAATATATAGTATGCATTTTTTGGAAAATAAGTTAAGATTGTGTGTTTAGCAAACATTGCTTTTCTCTGTAAATTCTTCAAATGGATTTAAAGCTAATGATAAACTTATATAATAAAATTTTAAATTCATAAAGTTTTAATTTTGAAGCATAAAAATATGTCATAATCTATCAGTTACTATAAATTGTGTGAAATGATAGGTTAGATTTCATCACCATCTCTATAAAATCAACAATTAAAACATTTTACATTGAGCAAACCATTGAAGTTACTGATTGAACATTTAACATAAAATAATTGATGAATGACATTCCTAACAAATGAAATGAAATGATGCCATATTCTAGAAATTTACTGATATTTCATTCAAATAACTGAGAAATACCATGAAATATGCATACAATGTAGTCAATTTGGAAATATAAGATGACAATATTCAATACACAAATATATATGGTATTTTGCCTCTAAATATTCCTCTTTAGTCAACAAAAAACATTTATGTCAGTAAAAATCATTTCATTTAAAAACAGAACTTATTGTTTGATAAATGAACTTTTTCAATCATCAAACAGTAAGTATATATATAGATAGTCCTCAACTTACAATGGTGTTGTAATCAGTAATTTCTATGATTCGTCAATACCATTTAAGTCCCTGACCCAATAGTCTAATATATGGAAAGCAGCCATTTTTTTAATCTGGTTCTTGTAGTTTTGTGTTATTTACGTTTATCAAGATAACATATAATGTCTTAGTAAATATTTGTGGTGAGAAATCATAAATTTTGGCCACTTACAACTTGGGTGGAGATTGAATTGAACACCATCATAAGTCAAGGACTATCTATATATAATACATTCTAAAATTTTGGTAGTAATTACTTAACCAAACAGTAGTAAACCTATGCAATAAGAAATCACAGAAATTAGGAATTGGGATATGTTATCTTTTAAGATTTTTTTTCAGTTTTCTTTTATATTTGCAATTCTTTGCCTTATTTTTATCTAATTTATTTTATATCATTGACAAAAATGCTAATGTAAGAACAGATGAAAAGCACTTTAATTACCAAACAATGTTTTGCATCCATCAATTTGCTCTATAGAAACATTTCTAGGGAAGAGAATCATTCTCTATTATATTTTAAAGCATTGACAAGCAGCAGAGTAATTTACTTCAAACTTTTTATTTCAGAACTAACGTCTTCGGCTCTCACAAGCCATCCTCAGGTTCACATATACAGTTACATACAGTTTTTAGAATTCCTTAACAGATAAAAATAAAAAGTTTGAAGTAAATTACTTTGCTGCTTGTCAGTGCTTTAAAATATAATAGTATTAGTAGGAGTTAAGCAGTTAATCGTTAGCGATATAGAGAATCATTCTCTTCTACACCTTTTAATTTTAGTCTTATTGGGCCAAATTTTTCAGATTTTAATTGAACTAGGACATGCTATATTTTAAATTTGATTATCTTGAATGAATTATCAGCAATAAATACATTTTCTTATAAAATAATTACTTTTCTAAAATACATATTACAGAAATAACATGTACCTCTTAAATTATAAGCTCTATTATGAAAGCAGCTAATAAGATATTCATAATATGTATGAAACAAAAAATTTTCCATCAGAATAATGATTTATGAAGAAAAATTTAACAATTCTAAAGTGCACAGAATAGATTTCAGCAAAAATGTAAAATTATGATTATAAATACTATATAAAACTTTTCTGGCATAGAAACTGCAGAAGACTTTTCTGTCAGACAGAAAAGAAAACACTTTTAAACAATTACTGTAGATGATTATATATATAATCAGTTATCTATCATCACACACATAAAATACATAAAAAAAAGAAAGATTTTTATGAATAGATAAATCAGTTATGCCTCTTCTAATATATAAATCTTTCATTTATATAAAATCATCTTAACTCTTGTATATACTTTATTAGTTATAATAAATATTATCTTACAGATAGTTTTATAATTTAGGTTGATTGTTATAATTATTTATAAAGTATAGTGCTAATTTATACTATGTAAATTATTTATACATTAGGATATTTCTCATTAAGTAATGTTGTCATTTTCATAAAAGCTTATATTCATTTTAGAAGTAGATATTTTTAAAATAATTTTTTAATTTAAAAGATTTCTTGAACAGGTAAATGCCTTTTTAATATTGACAGGAAATTTTTTTCAATGACAAATTAATAAATATTGAGAGATAAGGAATATTCTTTATTTTAAAAATTAATCAGTTAAAGTAAAAAAACTTGTGTTTGTTCATTAGTCATATAAATACAAGTATCTTTCAATTATGAAAGTTATTGGGACATTAAAAACTGTTCATTAAGTGAAAATTCATAAATCGGAAACTCATTTCCTATTAATTTCAATGTATAAAGTTTTAGTTGATTCTTGGATATCAAAAAATTACCAAAAATTTTATCTATTGATGTTAAAGCATTCCAAAAGCATTAATATAAATATAATTATTAACTGTAACTATGTAATGTATTAATTGTATTGTATTATAGGTATAATTATATTTTTTAATTATACTATAATAAAATAGTTTATGATGGTTATTACCCATTTTGCCTATTTCTTGACATGGAATTTTGAATTCGAGAGCTGTTAAGTGCTAAGTGATCTTCATATTTAAGGATAATATGGCAGTAAACATGCTAATCATTGCAATTTTACTCATTACTTAAAAATTGTAGTTTTCATTAAATATTTGTTAATAATTTTATGTGATTCTCAAAAACCACATAATTATGTGATTCTCAAAAATATTCAATCTGTTAAATTATTGGCAAAAATAAATCCAGTTTTCTGGAAGTTAGTATTATTGATTTAATTCTATTTGTTAAAAATTTGCTAATTATAGATTTTGTTATGATAATTATTTTAATAAAACTAATAAACACAAAATAATT
>AYEL01067387.1:0-57475 GCA_000484575.1 Olivierus martensii
TAATTTTTATAAAGAAATATGTTCTTAATTAATAAGACAATCTTTGTTGTTAATAAAAAAATTTTGCTTAATAATTGCATTAAATTATAAAAGCATTCATCGATCACCAACATATTCTTTTATTGCTGGCATAGCTGCAATGGGTTTACTAGTTTTTACTTAAAATTTCAAAAATATAATTTATTTCATACCAAAATCAGAAATATTTTCATTTAATAGACTAATAAATCAAAGAGCAGTAATGAAAAAAATTCAAATCCTACTAACATGGTCTATTCAAAACAACTTTTGTGAAACTTTGATTTAAAAAAAAATTTAAGAACCTTCATTAGAGAGAGATATTTTCATCCATAAGAATAAAAAAAACTGATACTCAATATAGTCTATACCAGGGGTTGGCAAACTGCAGCTCTTTGAGTATCTACATGTGGCTCTGAAGTAAAATCTAAAATGAAGATAAAACTATCATAGTTTCATTTATAAAATTTTTAAAGAATTTTATTCACATAATGATGATTTCATTAGTTTTATAGATCTAGCAAAAGTTTGTGGCACTAAGATGCGCGAAGTGTCACGTCTCGCAACACGCTTGTAAAGATAAGCGAAGTATCACACTTCGCGATGCATTGCCGAAGCATGTCGTGAAGCCCCACACTTTGGCAATGCATCGCGAAGCCGAAACGTATATTCCTACAATATATAAAGGGAGTGGAGGGGACGATTTAGCACATATTAGGCAGCTCATTGCTCACACTGATTAAAACCAATGAGAACAATTTTTTATGGTTTTTCTTCATTTAATAAAGATATAATTAATATAACTTGTTATAATATTACTTTAAATTTTCCTTATTTGTAAAAATATATTTATTGCTCTCGAATAATTTTTAAATTGTTATGATGGACAGGCTTGGCTCTTCTGTCTCAAAAGTTTGCCGACTCCTAGTCTATACCAATTGACAATTACATATGATGTATATACACATCAATGGATCTCAACAGGTTAAAGCAGTGTCTGCCAAACTTTTTTACTTCACGGCACACTGAAGCAGGGGAATTTGTTTCACGGCACACCAAATAAAAATCAGAAAAAATTTATTTTATTAATATGAATCAAAATATTAATATAGGAATAATAATAATAGTAAAATAATATTGTTTTATCGAAATTAATAAGTAGTTAATATAAATAATAATTTTATTAATGAGAAGAATGCGATTGATTTTGAGAATTATATCAAGACGTGGCTCTAAATTTTTTTTATTTCATTTCCATGAGAGCTGAGAAACTTAATTTGGAAAGATATGACAATTCAAACGGCAACAAAAGATTTAATGTCTTTAGTAGTTAATCGTGAATATTGATTCCATAGCAAAATCCAAAATGCCGACAATTCTAGTTCAGAATGTGAAGCTTCTTGCACAGGGTCATTTCATTAGATTTTCTTCTTCTGTTAATGTCAGGCTTGTGTCGTGGTATTTTGCAATTTTTATTATCACGTAGATTCGTAGAAGGACTGAATTTTATGACTGAGAAACTCCCTATATTAAATATTTTAAAATCTTTCGCGGCACAGGCAGTTTGGCAGACACTGGGTTAAAGCAAAGTAGCTATTTCAGTGCTTTTGTGTATTGAACTTCAAACTTGTGCATATTTTTAAATATGACTAATGCATACTTTAATAGTTTGAATATTGAAGATTAATGACAATATCAGGAAAAATTGACTGTGGAGAACGTTATCCTTATCTTTATGATGAACAAATTGTTCATTATTTTCAACTGATATAAAAGATTGGCCTAAATGTTGATGAATATTTACTTTTATATTATAAAAACTTCTGGACCATTCACTAAGAGCAGCTTTTCCCAAACTATGTTCCTCGGAACAGTGGTGTTCCATGGAAGGTCAATAAGTATTCCATAAAACATTATGAAAATTAATATAAGCCTCATATGATTTTAATGATGGTTTTAAATGATTTTTATGATGGTACATAGCCTCACATGAAATAGTGGTAAGCTAGCTACTACAGTTTCAACTGGAGTAGCTAGCTTATTTTACTCTTTTCATGTGTTTATTTTACATCAGGCATAATTACAATTTGATAATAAATGTTTGTTTGTTTTATACTTACTTTTCTAATTTATTTATTTATATATTATCTTCCTATACTATAAAATAACCAAGGTGTTCACAAATCCTGAAATTTTTATGGAAGTGTTCCATCATAGAAAAAGTTTGGGAAACACTGCACTAGAGCATCATTAAAAGCATTCAAAAATTTAGATGTATATAATTATTGGCAAATGTATATAATTGGTATTAATGGCAAATTTTGAAATACTGTAATTTTCTTGCCATTGAAAAGAAATGCAGATATACTTTTAGAAGAAGTAATACCAAGACAAAAAATAAATACTGTTAAGAAATATTTATCCTGGGTTATTATACGAGATTCCAGAGAATTTCCTATGGTCATTGTACTTACATGGCTGTGTCAGATTTCAATATAGTTAACTATATTAATACTATATTAACTTTGATTTATTAAAGTAGTTTTGGGCATAATTTTTTTGAGTGCTGCTACTTGTCCATGCATAGAATTAATATTTGTCAGATTAAATACAAATACTCCAATATGTTGAAATGTTGTTAATTTTTGCTATTATAATTCAATCACCGAACAGAATCATTAAAAACTATAAATAGTAACACACACATTTTTTTTCAGCTAATTGACAGCATTCAAAGTGAAGCTCTCATATATTATCAAATCTTTTGAAAAGCATGAATATATTAATAAACATATTACAATTATTAATGAACTCAAAGGAAAATACGTAAACAAAGGCAACATTAATTGACCAAGTAGAAATACATTGTGTTTCAAAAAGAATCATCTGATTTCAAAAGGGTATAAATTTTTTACTTGTCAAACCAAGAACTTGGAATTACTTTTAAAATGCACAGCTAGACATGATTTTTAAATAAAATGTTCATAAGTGATCAGTTTCTCTAAAAAAAGTGTATGGCCTGTGCTTCTTTTTGACTAACACTGTTACAGGAATGTTGTACTTGGAAATGCTAGAAAACTGGCTTTTCTCACAGTTACAGCTTGATTCAAATGACTTCATTTTTCAACAAAATGAAGTTCCACTGCATTGGATTACAGCAGCAGTGGCAACAGTGATTCCAGACATGCTCGCATCTGTATGGGATGAATTGTCCTACCATATGGACATGCTGAACATCTGAAGTGGAACACATTGAGCACTTATGAACATTTTATGAGTTTTTTACATAAAATATTAGTTGTATATTTTAAAAGCAATTCCAAGTTCTTGGTTTGATAAATAAAAAATTTATATCTTTTTGAAATCAGATGATATATTTTGAAACCTTTATTATAACACCCTTTATTATAAACAACTTATTTATAGGGAGTATAACATAACATAATAGGCTTAAAAAAGTCGAGATACCTACAAAAACAGCATAACAAAATAGTATCAACTAGGACAAAATAGCGTCAACGTGATAAAACCTCAGTTTTTTATCACGTTGATGTCATCAATCATATCAATTAAGTGAAAATTTTGATTCTGTACAAGTATCCCTCCTATAACCTGGTAGATAGGTTCCTAAAAAACACCATGTTGTGTGAAATGATGTTATATGAAACCCAGAGCCAATACAAAAAGGAGGGTTACGTTCCAAAACCATTCAAAACAAACAACTTTCTCTAGTTTCACATAAGAAACTTAATTTTTATTAAGAATATTGACAACATGAATCATAAAGAAAGAAAAAATATATACATAAGCACTTAAAAAAACAATATATGTAAAACAAAAGAAAAGAAAGAAGTATACAGCCTATATAACATTCATATGGTAATTATATCTTCCTTACTACTGTTTCGTTAAAACGAGAATTTTTTTTTAACAGTATCAACTTCACTTTCTGAACTTTTTCTTCATTTAAAGTTAGTGTATCTTCTGCTCTGTTTATAAAATTTGTAATCTAACCCTCTACAACGGGTGGGCAAAAGGCGGCCCGCGGGCCGGATCAGGACCGCGAAGGCATCTTATATGGCCCACCGCGTAAACTAGAACACATTAGTTTCAAGGCCCACATTTGTAAAATTCTAGTCAAAAAGAAAAAATAAAATATTGGATACTCAGTACAGAATATGTGTACACTACTACTATGAAGGTGTTACTCCAAATTTTGATGACATAATTAACCATGAACATTGTAATTTCACCATTCACATTAACTTGTAAATTTGTTTTTACAAAATTAATTATGTAGGTAACTAATATTTTGTAACAATGTGATGTAATAGGTTGTTAGCAATCAGTCATTTTAATAAAATACTTATGTTTTTAAAGAAAATTGTCTGAATTTATTAGTTCATAGGACGAATTCTTTTCTAATGTTTCTAATGAAAAAAAGTTTCTATGGATGCTTTTGAACCCTTTGCATTCAAACAAAAACTAAGAAAATAATACAAGAAAAGTATATTTTAAAAATAATATTGATACACGAATACATTCTTTGTATAAGTATCACAAAAGTGGCTACACACGAATGCGAGATTGACAAGAATGTGTGCAGATAAATTGGCACAACCATTATTCTTGCCCCTTATGATGGTGAGAGGAATATCTTCGTGCAAGAATCAATCTTGAACGTGAATAGTCATTTTAAGTCATAGTAGTTTTATTTATTATTAATAAATTAGCTAATGTTATCATCAATAATTTCATTACATAATGGCGCCTTAAGGTTAAATTCGCCTTTCTTTACATTTCTATTTTTATACGGCCCGCTTCATCCTGAAGATTGTTTATCCAGCCCTCGGCAGAAAATAATTGCCCACCCCTGCTCTACAACCTGCTATAAAACAATTGTTCCTTAATATACAGGGTGTTTTTTTTAATCTTGAGACAATGAAATATCTGGATTGGATCTCATTAATTCGGAAAAAGTTGTAGAGTTTCGAAGGGGCAATCAATTGGTCACCTTGAACTTGACCTTGACCTTGACCTTCAATGTCATTTGAAGGTCAAGTCGGTTTTTTTAAAGGGAAGACATACTTTTCCTTCAATGTAATTTGAGGGTCAAGTCAGTTTTTTTAAATGGGAAGACCTACTTTTGACTCCGGCAGAAAGAGTGAAAATTTCACAATCAGATATACCCTTGACCTTAAGCAATGGAAAGAGTGGAAAATTTCACAATCAGATATACCCTTGACCTTAAGGTTAGGTCAAAGATCAAGGTTATTTTCAGGTCAAAATATTTTTCCAACAGGAAACCATAATTTTTATCACATTTTTTAATGACCTTATTACTTTGACCTTTAAAAGCATTCACTACTTTTAGCACTACCCAGGAGTTACAACGTGGATGTAGTAGTTTTCTGCTCCCTTTGGGGTGCTTTATTTCAATGAGTCCCCTCACCTCTCACTATCAGGATGGTTCTTTTCAGTGCGTCACTTTACTTCTCACCATCGCTTGAGGTATTGGTTTTGGGGAAACATTTTATAATAAATGTTCAAAATGATACCCTTCCACCGAAAACAACCACCCCGATAGGGAGAGGCGAGGGGACTCATTGATATAAAGCACCCTAAAGGGAGCAGAAACTACTACATCCACATTGTTACTCCTGGGTAGTGCTAAAAGTAATGAATGCTTTTAAAGGTCAAAGTAATAAGGTCATTAAAAAATGTGATAAAAATTAAGGGTTTCCCATTGGAAAAATCTTTTGACCTGCAAATAACCTTGACCTTTGACCTAAACCTTAAGGTCAAGGGTATATCCGATTGTGAAACCCTACAACTTTTGTCTACAACATTTTCCGAAATAAGGAGATCCAATTAAGATATTTCGTTGTCTCAAGATAAAAAAAACACCCTGTATACCTAAAAAAATTTATGAAAAAAAAAGTTTTTCTTCTCTTTCACATTTCTCTATCAAAGAATAAAAACTTATTTTTTATCCAAGAACTGAACATTTGGAACCTAAAATATTCAACGGTCACTAATTAACTATTAGATTGATGCATAATTCCGTAGCATTCTGATTTGGCCTGGCTACACTGCATTGCTGTTCATTTGTTTACCGTTTTTACATTGTCACTGTTTACTTTGGAGTGTTGTCTTCTGGAATATGAGCTGTCAGCGAGATTGTTACAAACGATTGTTATTTCTTCGTTGTTGAAGATGGAGTGTCAGGTCAAGAAAATTGAACATTTCCGACAAATTCTGCTGTACGAGTTTAACTGAGGTTCAAGTGCAGTAAATGCGGCTAGGAACATCTGTGACCATCTGAAACTGCTCTCCAAACTTGGATTGATGACTTCCTAAACTCAAAACAACAGATTTCTACAGACGGGGGATCCAAAAACTACCCCAACGTTGGCAGGAAGTTATTGACAATGACGGAGATTACATTGTTGAATAGTTGCTTGCTTGATTTGGTCAAATTTTTAACTGAATTTTAACTGAATTTCATAAATAAAACACTAAACAAACAAACTTAACAAACCTATATTTAAAACGCTACAGAATTATGCATGAACCTAATAAATTTCAAATCAAAATCAAAGATAGACTGCATATCATTCCTCTCGTGGCAAACTAGCGAAATTGCATTTATGATTAATTTTAGTAAAGTATCTCTCAGTGATTACATTTTGTGTGTGTATTGTGTATCCCTAGTATGGATTTATAGAAATTAATGAAAATGTTTTGTGTTGTAGGAGAATAAATGAAATTTTCTAAATGTGTCAAGTAAAAACCGTGTTGTAGAAGTACTGTGTTATATGAGGGTTTCTACAATTTTCAAATCATGTTAGAGTGAAACTGTTATAGGATAGATACCTGTACTTGATTAAAATTAATATATGAGAGAAAAAGAGTTCGAATATAATCAGGTTGAGTCAGGTCTTATTGAAGATATGCCTAATATATAAAATATTTATCAATAAATTTTTAATTAATTCTACATCAATTAAATTATTTTTATGATCAAATAAAGTAAACTTCACATTCTTACCAATTATTAAATGCCGAAAACATAGCAATGAACATTGAGAATGGGTTGCACTCTATTAACTGCAGTAATCCAATAATTTTTTTTATGTACTAGAAATCAGTAGAATTTAATTTTAGAAAGACGATTAGTTCCAGTTTTTATATTGCGACTGTATGCACAACATGCAACATTTTTTAAAATTTTGTGGAATATTTACTTGAGAAAGTCTGCATGTAATACAACATAAACAAGTCAGATATGTTATATCTGTACATTTTGGATTACATGCTTAACTGGATATTTATCAGAAACTGATCTATAATAGAATATTTAAAATAATAGAACAAGAACAATTTTTTTAACAGCAAATTTAAAATTACAAGAATTGTTAAATATAGGATGATTTTACTAATATAAGAATAAATGTTATAAAAATTATGCAAAAGTTACAGAAAATATTAATATAGCCAGTCTATCGAAATATTTTTTGCTTCTTCTGTACAACTTATAATGATTTTATCTATAGTGGCCACTATTGAAAAATTCATTGGTATTCCTTGGCAGAAGTACAGTAAGATCCCGCTTAACACGGGGGATAAGTTCCAAAGAAACAAAGCACTGAATGAAACAGTGTTAAATGAGGTCATCTTAACACGTAAATAATGGGAATAGGTGAAACAGAGCAGAGAATAAAAAAATATATGTAGCATCTTTGTTTATTTTATTTTGTAGCATGTATTATTACTGTTGTATTACATTAATTATAGACATTTTTTATTGCTAATATCGATTTGTATTCATAACTCATTTATGAAAATCAAAAATATTTGAGTAAATAATTTATGTTTGTGATATGGAAGGTTCTTCCTCATATTGAGACTTTTTTAATTTTTTCATTAATAAGTCGTTCGACGTCATTTGCCTTTTCCTTTTTTATTCGGGAAGCAATTGTGGATAGCAAGGCATTGCATCCATGATACTTTGTCTTGCCTTTGAACTTCTATCAAAATTTGGATCATTTTGTATAAACTGATCTATAATTTCCGTAATAGTGGCTAAACTTGTTTTGAGAAAATCCGTTGCTCCATAATAGTGGCTAAACTTGTTTTGATAAAAATATTGATGAAAAAAAAAAAACATTCTAACTTCGAGGAACTATAGTTTGAAGTGGAAGTATTCTAGTTAAAACTAAAATGGGATAATTTTTATTTGATATTACTGTAAAATAACATTGATGACCAATCATAAATATGAACTGTGATCGCAGTGGACCTCTTCACTGCACTGATATCAAACGCACTGCGAAGTGGCATAGGAGTATCATAGTAACAAATTTATGCAATTTCAGATTTATGTGAGTATAACAGTTTGAAAAACCGCACCAAAGTGAATCAATAAAAAATTATAGAATTTGAAAAAAAATGCATTATAGCAAAACAGCATAAAATGGAGCAGCGTTAAGTGGGGTCTTACTGTAGTGTAATAAACTAGTATCAAAAAATATATTAAGTTCTATGCATGTTATGCATGCATAATAATTATGGCCTTAAACTAGAATTAGAATAATATACCATAAGAGAAATACATTTCTTGGCTATTTGGACCATTAAAGAGGATTATTTCTATGCTACATGCATTTACAGGAAACCATCTTACTCTTCTACTCATATACGCATATAGATTCTTATAAACCCTAGACAAAATGAATAGTATTACATCAATAGTCATCAGAGCTAAGATTGTTATTATTTTCATGATTTACAGAAAGAACTCTCATATATTATCTATTCTTTTGAAAAGCATGGATAATATAATAAATGTGTTATTAAAATTATTAATAACACATTTTAATAACATAATTAAAAATAATAACATTAATTATTAATTTTTCTTAGAATTCGAATTATTGTGAAAGTTATATATAAAATTTTATTTAAGATAAAGTATTATTAATAAAATCAAAATATGTGAACAGAGACAAATTAACCAACCAAACAGAAATATTATAAACAACTTATTTAGAGAGAGTATACCACAACATAATATGCTTAATAAAGTCAAGGAAACCTGCAAAAACAGCATAAAATAGTAGTGTCAACTAGAAAAAACTCCACTATATGGAACAAAATTAGAAATGATGATGAAAGTAGACCAATTAAAAAGCAAGTTGGAGTATATAAAATCCTAGTATATAATGGTGCCAATAATATCAGCATGGAATATATAGGAATAATAAAAAATATCAGAAAGAATATGACAACATAAGTATAATATAACTCCAAGTTAGAATGATAGCCTTTTATGTGATACAGCACTAGAAAGGATTTAGACAATGCAATAATATTAAAGAAAATATTTGAAAAAGATGCATTATAAGAAAAGTGGCACATTTATCAAGAAAATACATATAATAAAAACCTAAATTTACTAGCCAAATTATAGCCCTTGAAACTTTAACGGTAATTTTTTTATGATTAGAAAGAATTTACACTAATTATAGCACCATCTCATAATTAGAATAATTATTATTTTATTAGATCAGTGAGTGGTGCCATCTATTAATTAATAATTAAACTAGAATTTTTAACTATCATCTATTAATTAATAATTAAACTAGAATTTTAACTAATTAATCTGAAAAGAAAATCTGCCTCGGCCCGGGATCGAACCGGGGACCTTTGGGCTAACATCTGCCTCGGCCCAGGATTGAACTGGGGGTGTTTGGGCTAACGTCCCAATATCATACTGCTGCTTCGGCCCGGGATCAAACCGGGGACGAGGCGGATAATAAAAATTTTAATATAATAAAAGTGTTATTAATTTGAAAGATACAACTTTTATCAGTTTGGGGATATCTTATTGATCAGATAAGACAAGCATGCCATTAAATATTAATTAATTTTTATAATTTGCAATTATAATATGTGAATTAGATTGCTTAGATTTAGAATTATATTAATATTTTCTGTAACTTTTTTTATAACATTTACTCTTATATTTGTGAAATCATCATATGTTTAACCATTCCTGTAATTTTAAATTTAATATGTATATTAAAAAGAACTGTTCTGTTATTTTAAATATTTCTATCATGTTCTATTTTATTCTGTTGTACTTTTGATGGACTGTAATGCCTAAAAATACTTTGTTATTAATTAAAAATCAATTTTTCTAATTTAAAGCTGAGAAGTTGTTTTGTTATTTGTAGTTTTATGTAGTTATTTTACATTATGATTTTATTGAAATCTTTATTAACTAGAAAATGTAAAAATTTTTAATTTTGTCATTTTAAAATCTCAACTGAATTATTAATTGCAAAGCTAATTGAAAAATAAAAAAAATCAAATTCAAAATATCCAAGTAGATATTTTTTTCATCTGACAGAAATTGAAAGTCATTCAGAAACATACAAGTACAATAATTGCAAATTTGATTTCATGAATCAGTTCCAATATAATTAACTTGTATTTACTAAATAATTGGAAGTGTCAGTGTTCATAAAATTTTTTTTATCAGAAATATGTAGGATTGCTACATTTGTATTTAGTAAAATTATTCTATTGCATCTAATTGTTATATCAGATATGTATAGCATTAATAGTAAGCCTCTGTTGCATATTTTTTGTATATATTTAAACAGAAAAGTTTGCATACTTTTTTTTTTAATAATAGAATCAGGAAGGAAATAGACCTTTTAGGAATTAATATGGTGGATCCTAAAATTTCCATAAGGAATGTAATTAAAATAAAGTTGTGAATAGGATATAGCACAGTCAGGTAGACAGTAAATCTTTAAATCAAACATGATTAAATTATTGCCAAAAAGTTTTCATTTTTAAAATTTGTTATTAAAAATTGATTTCATTCCAAAATTTTTTCAGCTTATATATAAATATATATAGTAATTTTTAATGAACATTTTATATTTAAATTTATCAAATAGATGTCAATAAAATTTTACATTATTTTTCAAATATATTTTCTGAGTATTTTATTTCTACAGAAAATAAATATTTTAATTTTAATTTAGGTCCAGCATCAGTACCACCTGGTGGATGAGTCGGGCCCTCCCCATAAGAAGACGTTTACGGTTGTACTGAAGTTGGACAAAGAAGAATATACAGCCTCAGGACCAAGCATCAAAAAAGCTCAGCATGCAGCTGCAGACATTGCTCTTGAACAGACAGCATTGAAACATCCACCTCCAAAGAATCAAAGAAAGGCATTAGATCCCATTACACCAACTGTTGAGCTCAATGCTCTAGCAATGAAAAGAGGAGAACCTGCTGTTTATCAAGTAATAGAACCTCAAAGACCTCAATATATTCCAAGTTTAAATTTTAGAGGGATGTATCATCAACGTTATCACTATCCCAAATTGCCACCTACATATTATGTTTCATTAAAAGTTGGTAACCGTCAATTTTTTGGAAAAGGACATACATCACAGGCAGCTAGACATGCTGCTGCAGAAGAGGCTTTAAGGATTCTTCGTTCTCTTCCTTTGCCCGATCATGTTAAGAAGCGTAATGAAACTATAAAAACAAATGGAGATAGTCCTGAAATTGATGCTAGTGCTGATTTAAAATCCCCAATAAGTCTAGTACATGAAATTGCTCTTAAGCGTGTATTGCCTGTTAATTTTGAAGTTATTAGAGAAAGTGGACCTCCACACATGCGTACATTTATTACTAGATGTACTGTTGGGGATATAATAACAGAGGGAGAGGGAAATGGTAAAAAAGTATCCAAGAAACGTGCAGCTGAAAGGATGTTAGAAGAATTAAAAAAGCTACCTCCATTACCTCCTGCCCAACAAAAGGTTAAGAAAAAGCCAGTTATGAAGAAGAAAAATCGAAACTTGATTAAGGTAAGGGAAATAGTTTAAAAATTATCAGTTCAAAAATTTGTTTGAATATTTATAAAAATTATTCAATGAACTGAAAAAAATTATATTTAAGTTTGTGATTTAGAATATATGTGCTCCTAGAGTTACAAACTTAATTTGCACAAGTTTTATTTGTAATTTGGATACTGCTATTTTATGGTTTTCAAAGTACTGAAATAACGTCATATATTAAATTTTGTAATATACTATATTTCATAACTGGACCAAGTAAAAGTTTATTTCATAGATGTGAAAAAAAAATTCTATTATGAAGCAAGATTATTTTGGTATAATTGCTGCCATATTGAAATACTGCTCTGATATGTTGATTAACTGTGTAATTTTACATTATATTGATTTCTAGAGCATTCTGCTATCATAATGTTTAAAATTCTTGAAGTTTTTTGAAATTTCATATTTGGAAGTATGAATGTTCATAACTTGAGGAGTGCTTATATAATAATAATTCACAAAAATAAGATTTTGAATTATCATATTTTTATATTATTTGAACTGAATTTTATATATTGTACTTAATTTAAAAATTTTTCAATTAAAACTTAAATTTTTTAAATTGTATTTATTTGTATTTATATTCATTTAATTTTTATTGAATAATTTAATTTTATGATTGATAATATGAATGATAAGACCTGTTCCTGCAAACATAGAGGAAAATATGAAAATTTAGTTATAGCTTTCCTAATAAACAAAATTAAAAGTGAAATATTTTTTATGATTAAATTTAACTGTGTATAATTAAATCTTGTTTTTATTGACTATTCTCTTAATCCACTTTTATAACCAAACAAACTCATTTATAACAAAGCTTTAAAAACTTTTTGAAGCAAAAATGCAGAGCTTGCATATACTTTATTGAAAAGTATAATTTTATGAAATACTAAAATCGAAATTTCAGTTTTCTAAGATAAATTTGTTTGATGTGTTTTTCTGAAAATTAATTTTTCTAATTTTTTTTTCGAATATTTTATGCTGAAAAACTGTATAATTTGATATTAAATATTCCAAGTGTAAATTTTATATTAAATGTAGGCCTATTTATAAATTATATTTAATATAAAACTTAGAATATATTTGCCTATAAATTTTTAGTTAGGTGTGAAACTAGATTAAAAACGTTCTTTTTTTATATAAGTATTAATATTTTATTTATTTGAAAAATTAATTTATCAATAATTATAGTTTTATACATTGCTATGACAACTGTAACACAAAACAGTTGTCATAGCAATGTATCGGTTGTAATCCTATTAACCATAACACATTACGGTTGTAATCCTAATGTGTTACGGTTGTCATAGCAATGTATAAAACGATGTTTTGATTTGAAAATGAGGTGTAATTTAAAGAGGTACACCGAAACCATGTGGTACACCGAAAACATTAGCTTTAAATAAAGGATTTTTTGTTAACTAATTGCTTGAAGTGCTGTTTATTTGGAACATAACTTATATAATATATGTACTGTACATGTACAGTACTATATAGAAAACATGTCCATCTGCTGAACTGATCCTCTACTTTGAGTTCTCTGTAAACACAATGTATACAACTTACTGTACAGTATATTATTTGCTCAGTATGGAATAAACAACGGAAATGATCTGGTTCTTACGATCTTAAATTTTCTACATCCTAGGTGTGAACCAGGCTTAAAGAGACACATGATTAACCATTCCCTCTCTCCCGCTCATTGGTTACAAATAAATCCAGGGAACTTTTAATACTATATATACAATACTGATGAACTTCAGGATATAAGTCACCTTACATGCTCCTGGTGGATTAACGAGGACAAATACAATACCAAAAGGAATATTTGTTTAGACATTTCTACTGGCAGATGGCATCTAATCAGGGTTTGTCTATTCCATTAATATAGGGAAGATCCTTTTAGCCAAATTTCTTGATGATCAGAGAGGGTGGCAGCTTAACAGGGGATGTCTTATCAGGGTTTGACTGTATTTATAAAATGACTAATGTAAACTTCTTACTTTAGTTAATAAAAACACAACTCAAAATCCAAATAGTAAATTTATAAATATTTTAAAATGTCTGAAAATGTCTTAGATTTAACATTGCTTTACTCATGAAATATTCAAATACTCCTAGCATTTAGTATTGAATATTTCAATAATTGGGATGAACATTATCAAAAATATGAATCATTTATTAATCTTATTAGTTTAATAAATGTTGAAAGTGTTTTCATATTATAAATATGTGGTTTTTTCCAAGTAATCCATAAAAATGAATAAATAAGTTAAAATTTTTGAAAATTTACAAAGACAAAAATCAAACTCTAATTACATGCATCTATTCTACAGACTATATGCACTACTTATAGGAAATTTTTGGTTTATGAGTTCCTGCATTTGAATTTTTTCAAATATGAAGTATCACATAAACTGAAAATATGATTCTTAATTGCAATAAATAAATAATAAACATTCATGAAAAGGCATTTCAAATTACATATTTAACTGTACAATACAATTGAGTTTATAGTAAAAACTGCTAACTGCTACAAAATCAGAAAAATCAAAATACCAACTAAAAAGCAGTAGCAGCCTGCTCTCTGGTTTATTGGCATAGTCTGTAAATAATTTCTATTCTCAGTTTCTACCTAAAACAGTAGTTCATCTGTATAAAAAACTCACATACTTATCTGTTAAAGAATTATTATTATTATTTGCTTGATTTTAAAGGCTATATTTTCATTTCTTTAGATAGATAAATCATTATTTAATTTTGATATAAAGTTTTCGTACATCGTACAGTTATATAGATTTCATAATGCCATGAAAAAGAACTATTTAGGTAGATTAATTCCTGCTACTGAAAGATTTGCATTTAATTCGAGAAAATGAAACATTAGATCGAACAAATCGACAGAATTCTAATAGAGAAAGAAAGATAAATAAGTGAACATTCGAAAAAAACAAATGTGTCAAATAGAAAACATATCTATACAGGAAAGATTTTCAGAATATGTTTCAAATAGAAAACTTATCTATACTGGAAAGATTTTCAGAATACATTGAAGAAAATCCTGACGATCATCCAAAAAAAATATATCTATACGGGAAAGATTTTCAGAATGTATTGAAGAAAATCCTGAATTATACAGGAAAGATTTTCAGAATTTTCCTCCTCGTCCTTTAGATGACCTTCAGGATTTGAAGAAAATCCTGAAGGTCATCTAAAAAGTTATAATTTAATAGAAAGGAAAACTTAAGTACAAAGCCATGAACGGCCGCGTGGAAACGCTTCGGCTTTCCACTCTGGAGGACCCGGGTTCGAGTCTCGGATCCCACCCCTTGAAAGTATTTATCAGGGGGTCCGGGCCCGGCCCGTCGATCCCCGTCCGCCATAATCCGGTGGACCCCTCCGCAGGGATGTGGAAAGTCTTGCTTCGCCTCGTCTCTTAATACTCTTACTGAGTGGAAAGTGGCGTCATCTGTTGACAAAAAAAAGAACTGCCCGAGCAACGCCGGGCACGGGTCTGCTAGTTTGTTTATAAATTTAACAATGGACGCGCTGACTGCTGTTTAAGTTAAATTACTCTTGTACTTAAATGACTATGGGTGACATTTGTCTGTCAGAGTGGGGAGAAAGGAGGGGCATGGCTGTCGCATCGGCCTTGAAAAACATATGAATCCTAATCGTTGTAAAATTTGTAATGGTTTTATGAAAAAATATCATATTTGTTTAAACATACGGTAGAAATTTTTATTTTTAATTGTATGATATGTTTATAAAGTTGTTTTGCAATAATTTTTATCTAACTTCTTTTTATTTTTAATTTTTTTTTTGTATTGTTTTATAATTTGTAAACAAATCGGGTATTCGATTATAAAGTTGTTTCGCTCTTCGCATAATTGTAATTATTCAAATATTCTATCTTCTCTTCGTTAGTAAAAGTAAAAGATATACTATGAATGCCAAATTTTTCTGTTGATAATAATTTCGTGACTGGGCGCTTTTCGTCATTTCTGATTATATACAGTATATATTAATAAAAGCTTGTAATTCTTCAGATCTTTCTAAAAATAAATTTATTTTTATTGAGTTATTGAAATTGTTATATTCTAATGTATTTGAATCATTTTATAAACTTTTTTTTTATAACACATTTACAAATTTAAATATTTAATTCCGATTGCGCGCGTATGTCGCAAGCGCCATTAGGCATACAGATAAAACTGTATAATCAGTATAAAATTAATAAAAATAAGTTATAAATGAAAAACTTTTATTTTAATTATTTTAATGATTGTAAATTATACACTTTTAAAAACTAAAACTAAAAAAAAATCTAAAATTACTAAATATATAAACATTTTATAAATTAAACATCCATTATTAAGGTTACTCATTTATATATATGACTAAAATGGTTTAATCGTACATACGATTAGAATAAATTAAGTAAACTAGGTTTTAAAAAGAGAAAAAATAAAAAAATTAACAATAAACTGTAAAAATCTATAGTATGCTTTATTGCAAAACATAAAAGCAATCGACGCTTTTGACGTCTCAGATGACGTCATGTAAGCGCGAAAGCTATTTTTAGAAATCGATAACATATATTATTATTAATTAAAAAAAATAACTTAATTGCTCGCGCGTATCAAATTGATACACGTATATTTTTTTTTATTTAAAAAACGATGGAGTTAATACAAAAATTGATTCAGTGCATCTGATAGCTACTAGAAAGTTAGGAAGCTAGAAATTTTTCCAGATTTTTTAAAAAATTTCATAATTAATTACTTTTTATGAATTGTTTAAGTTGTATCAAATTGATACTGCGCGCTAGCTTCCGGGATTTTATGTAATTGGTGTTTAGGCAGAATAAAGAAAATTTTAGGACAAAATGTTTATTTGGTTCAATGGAAAAATGGTTGAAGAAAAGTTCACTGAAATCATATGAAAATGCCTAAAGAATCTTATAATCAAGAGGATCTTGATTTAGCCTTAATATTACCGAATATAAAAGATACGACTGAAAATACTTCAAGAATTAATAACAATTCTGAGAATAATAATGAAAGAAGATATCCGTTTAGAATACAGAAGCCACCATTGATTTATTCTCCTTAAACGTAGAGAATAATTGTAAAATTTCAATTATTTTTATTTCTCAAAACCTAATAATTTCCATTATATATATATGACTAAAATGGTTTAATCGTACATACGATTAGAATAAATTAAGTAAACTAGGTTTTAAAAAGAGAAAAAATAAAAAAATTAACAATAAACTGTAAAAATCTATAGTATGCTTTATTGCAAAACATAAAAGCAATCGACGCTTTTGACGTCTCAGATGACGTCATGTAAGCGCGAAAGCTATTTTTAGAAATCGATAACATATATTATTATTAATTAAAAAAAATAACTTAATTGCTCGCGCGTATCAAATTGATACACGTATATTTTTTTTTATTTAAAAAACGATGGAGTTAATACAAAAATTGATTCAGTGCATCTGATAGCTACTAGAAAGTTAGGAAGCTAGAAATTTTTCCAATTTTTAAAAATGTCATATTAATTACTTTTTATGAATTGTTTAAGTTGTATCAAATTGATACTGCGCGCTAGCTTCCGGGATTTTATGTAATTGGTGTTTAGGCAGAATAAAGAAAATTTTAGGACAAAATGTTTATTTGGTTCAATGGAAAAATGGTTGAAGAAAAGTTCACTGAAATCATATGAAAATGCCTAAAGAATCTTATAATCAAGAGGATCTTGATTTAGCCTTAATATTACCGAATATAAAAGATACGACTGAAAATACTTCAAGAATTAATAACAATTCTGAGAATAATAATGAAAGAAGATATCCGTTTAGAATACAGAAGCCACCATTGATTTATTCTCCTTAAACGTAGAGAATAATTGTAAAATTTCAATTATTTTTATTTCTCAAAACCTAATAATTTCCATTAATAGATTTAAAAATAATTTTATGTAATCTCAATAACGAAATATTTAATTGTTAGTGGGGAAGTATGTTGTGTATATTTTACCAACGTGATATTTACTTTAACTTTTCGAAAAGAATAGATGTTTACATTAATACGCCGACGGTGTGTCAGTCGTTGTCTAGTTTTGTCTTGTCTATTTTACCTGAAAATTACTGGTATAATAAAGCGATGTTATAATTTTATATAAGAAATGTATCTTTATTAAGAGAGCACACAACAGTAATGTCTTTGCTTTTTTTTCCTCTCTCCTCTCATTTACGTTCGTTAAATAAATTATATCGTTTCGACTGATTATCTTGAGAAGGCGTGAGAATTTAAACTGAAGAATGGACACAATTTTTCGAAAATATTCACGTGATCTCCGTTTAATCAATCACACGAATAACTGCTGAAAAAATAAACGTTAGCTGGTTTCGTTTTAACAGGAAAATATCAAAAAAATAATAATAACAGTACTTTCCGAATTTTAACTTCCGAATTTGAATCACGTTCATGTTAACGCGTCCATTTACAGTATGTTTATCTAATCAGACACGAATATTTTCAGTAACCACAGTTAACATTTCTCATAAATTCAAATATATTTTATATATATGCTAATAAAGAACACACTATTTACAATATTTGTCTAAACATCACAAAATAATAAGTTTAAATACATAAAGAGAGAAAAAATACACTACATTCCACGAATTCAAACACCGACTAAACCGTTCTCTAAGTTTAGTGGTCCGATTGTTCTTGTTTAAAACGAAACCTCACATGAAAGTTATCATCATTATAAATAGTAAATCTGTATCTTTCTCGGAAATATCCGTCCTGTATTAAGATAAATGTAATCCAAATAATCTAAATTGAGATCATTTTCAACTTCAGATTCGGAGCTACTGTAGTCCGCCATATTGTTTTGTTAGATAATCTGTAGAATAAATTTTAACCCTCCCAAATTCGGCCGGTTAAGTTAGTCGGTAGTTTATCCTAGAGATTTGACATCGTGCAATGCAACAAACTCAATCTGCAGATTAAAGCCTGTTTTAATCTGCAGAATAAGACTCGTGCAACCGGCCCTTAGTGAAATAGTGCAAATCTAAAATCGATAATAAATATATGAAAATACGTGTAAACTTAATAACCCTCACCTTAATCGATATAAAATGTGCAAAATAATAGAAATTAAGCCTACTTGAAAGTTAAAAATGCGTTAAATCTTGCATTACATGTTATCTCGTTTACGGCCAACTGGACGAAAAGACAGACGAAACCAAAGTCTGTGTCTCATCCCATTTGGCGCTTAATTAAAACACAGGAAGACACATCGATTACTACGTAACACACAAACAAGAGGACCCTCCTACCCAAGACATACCTTGCTCTACTTGAGAACTACAGACGGCCAACTGGACCAAAAGACACAGACGAAACCAAAGTCTGTATCTCATCTCGTTTACTAGAGAAAATCCTTAATTGATGTCTTCTAAGGGACACATAAGGATGATTAAAAACACCACAAATATCCACAGTAACACAAAAACAGAATCCACACAACCAACTCGTCAAATCTCCAACCTGATGTTCTCATCCAACAACGCATTGAGTACGCAATCACGTGCTCGCAATCAAGGTCTATATCGGGGATTCCCAACCTTTTTCTTGCATCGACCCCTTTTAAAAGAATGGTTTACTTCATCGACCCCCTTACATTTTTCTCTATAATATACAGCATATAACATAATCATAATACAAATAATTGTACATAAATAACTTAAAGATAACAATTAGACTAAGAATATGAACAAAAGTTTTGAAAAAATGGTTTATTAGATTTATGTTTTATTATTTTTTGTACTATTATCATTTTTAATTTTGCAAATATAAACAAGTTTACAGAAACAAAATCACAGATTCTAATTGCACAAAAGTTCGATATTAATTAATGTGATGGCTGCGCTTGATGTATTAATGCAATTTTTTAATATTTGGCATAAAATTGCTTAACTTAATTCTTAAATCATCTCATTCAAAAATATCCAACCCGTTTCTTGTTTTCTGTAGTAAATTATTGACTTGACTAAAGCCTGCTTCCACTATAGTCTATTTTTGTTAAGAAGAAAGCTGCTGTAAACATTGGAGGTGTTGTTAGGTTGGGAAAAATCAATAATGCTGGTTAGTTAACAACTTTTATTTGGGGATCTTTCTCTCGGATGACTTTTAAATTCCAAAACTTATCATACCCATGTGTTTCAAATAAGGCTTGTGCTGGCGGCCGGATGGCCGAGTGGTAACGCGTTGGCGTGCCATGCTGGAGGACCCGGGTTCGCGGCTGGCGGCCGGATGGCCGAGTGGTAACGCGTTGGAGTGCCATGCTGGAGGACCCGGGTTCGCGTCCCGGGTCTGATCCCGGATTTTTTTCGGGGTGCTGGGCCCGGCCCGGTGATCCCCGTCCTTCACCATCCGGCCCCCCTCCAGGATGACTTTTAAATTCCAAAACTTAGCATACCCATGTGTTTCAAATAAGACTTGTGCTTCAACATCCTCCTTCAATACAATCAGTTCTTCTGGTATCATAATATCAAAATCAGATATATCACAGTGCAGCGGTTCTATGATCCTAATAATAAGACTTGTGCTTCAACATCCTCCTTCAATACAATCAATTCTTCTGGTATCATAATATCAAAATCAGATATATCACAGTGCAGCGGTTCTATGATCCATGCAGGCGCATTCAAATTTTCAATGTCTTGGAAGCGAATATTAAAATCTTCTTTTAAATTTTGCAAGTGGCTTGTATATAACAATATATCTCCTGAGGAAATGCAATCCTTTTCAATAACGGATAATCACAAATTAAAAATGAATATAATTTTAAAAAATATTATTGGTTTTTAAAATATATTAAATAATTTTAGTGTATTTTTCCCCTAGATGACGGATTCATTCAAAATGTTCAATTGCTGACAGTACACTTCTAAATTGATTGTTTGGTTCCTTGGAAGAATCTCAAAAAACAAGACACCTTTAAAATCCCACCATAATGAGAGTATACTCTTCCTCTGATGAATGTCTGCTTTTGATGTCGTTTGAGGTGGATCACCACACCAGGACCAAGACTGTTTGTGCACCACATTATTGTAAACAGTCCACTTCTCATCAACAGTTATCAATTGCTTCAAAAAACTTTTCCTCACGTTTATTGAGCATGTCGCAGATGTTTATGCATGCCATGAAATGAACTTTTTCAAGTTCACAAGGAACCCAAATATCGAGCTTGCTTTGTATCACAGCTTCTTCAGATGGATGTGAACAGTTGAATGATGGATGTTCAATGTTTCTGCAATCTCTCATATCATATAACAATGGTTTGACTCAATTAACGCCTTTATTTTATTGTCATCAACCTTATTTGGCCTTCCTGAGCATTGTTGAGGTCAAAGTCACCAACACAGAATTTTGTGAACTATTGTTGGCAGTAGAGCATTGTCACTGTAAACTTTATGCAACTTTTCACATTGACACACATTTTTCCCTTTACAGAAGTAAAACAATAAAATATAGTGAAAATGCAAAGTTTGGTCTTCCATCTTCAACTTGTTATAAAATTTGTAAAAAATAAAAAAATGAATCAATTTTTTTTTTAAATGAAGCTAAAACTATCAGCTGTTAAATGGCATAACAATAACATAGATGCAAATAACTCTAGTACTTCCAAAAATGAATAATCACATCTGTTACAAAAATGCATCATGACTTTTCCAACAACTCAATATATTAAATAATTTTAGTGTATTTTTCCCTTATATTTATTTCATATCATTTTTTCCTTACAACATTTTATATCTTTATATAAATAATTAATTATCAATTTTATTAATAAATTTTTTTGTAATCAATGGGATCTTGATCTTGATTATACCGATCAATTGCCGGTGCATATTCGGCTATTGACCCGCAATAGACCCCTTGATCATTATTGACCCCCTTTAAAATTTCATCGATCCCGTTGGGAATTCCTGGTCTATATAGACCTTACTTGCAATGTTCATCCGCCAGTCAAGTCTGTTAAGTTTGTTTTCCGTTCTTTGAGATTTGGCCCAATTATGCGGCTGCCCCAATTAACCGGAGTCCTGGTCTATATAGACCTTGCTTGCAATGTTCATCCGCCAGTCAAGTCTGTCAAGTTTGTTTTCCGTTCTTTGAGATTTGGCCCAATTATGCGGCTGCCCCAATTAAGCGGAATTCACTGTATATGGTTTGTAATTCTATCGCGATTTTGTTATAATTGTATATCTGTAGACATGTACAACATTAAAAATTATAGAAGCTAGTGATAGATTTTTGAAATCTGAAATGTATACTTCAACATGGATATTAGTATGTCTTAAATATGCCTACATATATAATTAATGCATACATAATTAATTACATATGTAATTAATGCATATATAATTAATTACATATATTTTATGAAATATATAGCTTATTGATAAATTAATTTTTTGCAAAAGTACAATTTAAATTTAATGTATATACAAAAATCTTTTATTTCATAATAAAAATAACGAATATAATATTAGAAAACAGAAATAGTCTTTACAGATCCATACGCTTTAAATCAATGAACTAAGTATTTTTGGCTAAAAAAGAAATGTTTTATAAAGAATTTTTTATTAAGGATATACCAATGGGATATACAGTATATAATCAACAATTTGTAAATTATGCATGCCTAAATTATATAATTAAATTTAACATCTATAAGAAGTTTCATTTAAAAACTATCGACAGAAATATTTATTGAAAATATCACTTTGATCAGGGATTGCACCTGTTTATCCATGTTCGATTAAATTTTTCATTTATTTTATTTAGTAAGCTTATATTAATTTTCGAAATTAATATCTCTTTCGTTTTTTCGATTTATCTTTGCATTCCACTGCACAACAGCTAGTGATGTCGATAAAAAGTTACGATATTTACACTCGATTATTAGGATGCGCTGATATACAACCGAACTGGTTTCTTTGCACAAAAATGGCGGAAAGCCTTTGCATTCCACTGCACAACAGCCAGTGATGTCGATAAAAAGTTACGATATTTACACTCAATTGATTATTAGGATGCGCTGATATACAACCGAACTGGTTTCTTTGCACAAAAATGGCGGAAAGAAGGCCACATGATACTGACCAGCCTATGGCACAGATTACTAATACAGATGAGACACTTCCTATACTTTCAATGGTAACTTTTCAAACAAATCTTCTTTTAAATTTTGCAAGTGGCTTGTACATAACAATATATCTTCTGAGGAAATGCAATCCTTTACAATAACAGACAATTGCAAATTAAAAATTACTATATTTAAAAAAAAAATATTATTGGTTTTTAAAAGTATTGGGTTGTCGGAAAAATCATGACACATTTTTCTATGTTTTAAAAAGTGTATTTATTTATATAAAGAACAAAGATCAATCAAAGATAGATTGCACATTTTGTTCGATAACCTTTTGCCATCTTTCAGGAAGCTTCATAATTCCTTGTTCATAGAAGAACCTCTCTTTAGCGGTGAAAAACTGAACAAGGTGCTGATTTACAGCCTCATCTGAATTGAACGACATAACACACAAGGAGTTTTGAAAAGAGCGAAACAAGTGGAAGTCTGATGACACAAGGTCAGGCAAGTATGGTAGGAGTGGCAACACATCCCATCCAAGCTCCAATAATTTTTGGTGGGTGATCAAACTTGTGTGTGGTCTTGCATTGTTGTGATGGAACACAACTCCTTTACAATTAATGAGCTCTGGACGTTTCTAGATGACGGATTCATTCAAAATGTTCAATTGCTGACAGTACACTTCTAAATTGATTGTTTGGTTCCTTGGAAGAATCTCAAAAAACAAGACACCTTTAAAATCCCACCATAATGAGAGTATACTCTTCCTCTGATGAATGTCTGCTTTTGATGTCGTGGTAATTATACATTTTATTTTTCTAGTTATATATTTTGTTGAAGGCTTCTGCAAGTTTTAAGTCCTCAGTATTTGTGACATGATTAATAATGTGTGCTTGTCCCTAATCTAGGGAAAGATCTGTCTCATAAAAATCTATATGGAAGCATGGTGCCTAAGTTTCCATTTGCTATGTCCCATTTGTGCTCAAGAAGTCTTGTTTTTAAATTTCTTTTTGTACTTCCGATGTAAATTTCCTTGTTTCCTGTACTATTACTTTTTGCTGGGATAATATATACTCCGGTAGACATATGGCAGTGCTGTTTAGATTTATCTTTCCATAGCCCATCATATATTGTTTTTTGTTGCATATACAAGAGTTCTATATTTAGCTGTTTTTTGAGTTCTAACTTTATGTGACATACTGATGGATTGTATTCTATTGGTTTATTATAAATTGGAATTCTTATTAGTTGAAATTGACTTACCTGAGATGTATGGGTGAGTGTGTGTCTATTGTTTGAGGTGTCTAAGTTTCTATATACATTCATTACTAGGGATCATGCTCAATAATTAGTTATGTTATGTTAAATGATTAAAATTACGTTTTTCTTATCTCAACTGCTGTTAGTGCTATATATACTATTCATATTATGATAAGAGTTCAAGCAGTTTCTTAGTCAAATAACATCAATAATTAGATTTAATTTCTTAATTTTTGTTTCTTGCATTGTACAATATGTCTTTATATGGCAGAGAAGTGCTCTTATTGGGAAAAACAAAGGAATTAAATCTAATTATTGAGCATGCAACCAAGAATGGATATACACCATCCCTAGTAATGAATATATATTGAAACTTAGAAACCTAGAGCAACAGATGCACTTTATATAATACAAACCTCAAGGGAATTTACTCCAAACAAACCTAATAATCTTGCCAAATTTATCCCTTGATAAGCTTAACAGAAATTTTAATGATTTGAAATAATTTAAATTAATTTAGTGCCATCTCATAATTAGAATATTTATAAATTTTTAAATCAATGAGTGGCACCATCTATTAATTAATAATTAAATTAGAATTTTTAACTAATTTATCTGAAGAAAAAACCCGCTTCAGCCTGGGGACCTTTGGGCTACTGTCCCAACATCTTACCGCTAGACCACGGAGGCCAACAAGTGGATTGATTCTTCAGACAGTTATATTAGTTTAGAATTAATTTTTGATTTGCAACATCAGATCTTGCCGATAGATCTATTCCTGACCGGGCTGAATCTATTAGCAAGGTCCGATGTTGCTAATCAAAAATGAATTCTAAATTAATATAACTGTCTGAAGAATTAATCCACTCGTTGGCCTCAGTTATCTAGCAGTAAGACGTTGGGACAGTAGCCCAAAGGTCCTCAGGCCGAGGTGGGTTTTTTCTTCAGATAAATTAGTTAAAAATTCAAATTTAATTATTAATTAGATGGTGCCACTAATTGATTTAATAATTAATAAATATTCTAATTATGAGATGGCACTAAATTAATTTAAATTATTTCAAATCATTAAAATTTCCATTAACCTGATTAAGGGATAAATTTGGCAAGATAATTAGGTTCGTTTGCAATAGATGCACTTACACCCATATTACTCAGGTAAGTCAGTTTCAATCAACTAAGAATGCCAATTTATAGTAAACCAATGGAATACAATCCATCACTATGTCACATAAAATCAAAATTTAAAAAAAAAAAAAAAACAAAAAAAAAAAATATTATAGTCAGTAAATAAAACTTATGAAAATAATGTATCATCAATGTAGTTTTGAAGTGCTAAAATTATTTTAATCTCTAATCATATTTTCAAATGTCAGTTGTGTATATTACTAATACCAATCAAAGATTTGTGAACATTGTATTTTTGCCATTCATACCATAGAATGGCAAAAATATTTCCAATCACTGCATAGGCATTTACTATTATTATTTGTTGTGTTGCATTTAAGATGATAAAGTTTTGCATGAAAATTTCTCAGATCAAGGTTTTCCTGATTTAAATTTGTGAAAAAATTACAGAAAAATGGTATAAACTAGAAAATCTGCAAGTAATCTTTTTAATATGGTATATATTGATTGCAATTAAATGCTGGAAATATCTGAAAATGATATGTACTTTTATTAATATATTATCAAACTAAATGTTAAATGAAAATAGTGATTAATTAAATTTATGTAATGAAATGATATTAAATAATAACTATAAATTAAACAATGAAAATTTTAAACTATTTGTTTTCAAAATATCAATTTACCTTTATACAAAGTTCTGTTCGTTCTGATTCTAATCGAGCTATTGTATCTTTTGATGAATTGAGCTGTACTTCTAATTCTTTTAGTCTGTTATTTCTGCCAAAATAAAATTTAAGTAAACAAAATAATAATTCATATATTTTTGCATATTTACATATTTTTCTAATTAAAATTTAATAATACCCCTGAAGCAAATGTCTTTGGTACTCTTCTAATTGCTTTTTTGTTTCTAATGAATGACTTTTTGCATTTTCTCTCTCTTTTATCTAAAATATTTTTTCATTAAATATAAAATAGTAATATTCTTAAATTTTAGATAATATACTTAATTGTCTAAAAAATTTTTTATACATGCTATATAATATAATATACTTCCATTCAATCCTATATAATAAATGAAGAGTAATTGAGTTCAAAAGCATCACTTATTTGGCATTTTTAATAATAAAAATTTCTATAAATATCAATAATATGGAAATATTGCCATTAGAATTATTTGTTGATCATTTTATTAATAATATTGATAATCAGTATTTGATATACATTATTAAAACATAAAATATTGAGGTTTTATTTTTGGGCTAAAAACATGATTAAAGTAGGTATGATTGTTGTCATTAAAAAGAAACTAGTTTGTTTTATTATCTATCCATTTATTCATTATAATTTACAGAAACAACAGATGGAAAACTTTCAAGCACATTTGATTTTTAAAAAAAGAGTAAAATAAAAGCTTTATTCTGTATTTTTATTTTTTAAAAGAAATTCTCTTGACTATCATGTATTAAACTTTCATCAAATAAAAATGGTGAATGAAATAGCTAACAATAAGAAAAGTGTAGATAATGTATTACAGTGATAAAGAAGAAAATTATTATTATTAAAATAAAAAATTATATTAGTTTAACTTATAACTAAAACAATAGATAGACTATTTAAACCAACCTAATACATGTTTAGAAAATTTTCTATGAATACATTTTTCTCACAAAATTAAATTTATATTATTTAAGATATAAAATTTTGTATATTGACAAAAGAAAGATTATTTTTTGAAGAGCAAATTTCATTCTCCAGATAGATAATGAAAAGTGTAAATCAACAGTTTCATTATATTAAAAAAGATGATAAAAAAATGTGCATATACAAGGTGTGACTATTAAATAACCAGACTGCTCATGCAGGTAACTACCAAAGAACCAAAATAGGATGGAAGATTGAGCTTGAACCTTTTCACAATGGTCTTTCTTTCTTTTTTTTCTTTTTTCTTTTGTATGGTAAGATTGGTGGCTAAATTTTGATTGCCTTTTTCCACTCAAATAGAGTACTAAGGGAAAGGTTTTTCACAATGGTCAAGAGCATTTTTGGCAGGCTGAGCTGGTTAGTTTATGCATGCATGTTATTGTTAGTAGATGTATGCATATTGGGTTGCTGAAATCATTTTCTGAACATCAGCAAAGATGAGCAAATCAAAAATGAAGCATTGTTGGTTTTTTTTTGACTCAAAGACTGTAATCTGGGCTGAGTAATTCCTAATGGCCACATAGTTATCATGAAATCATTCAGAACTCTTAATGGGCCCATGATCTATGGAGATAATGGCTTACATCCATTATGGATCCATGGAGCATTATTCTTGATGGATTCTTCACCAGGACAATGCTCCAGCACACAAAGCATTTTCTGTGAAGCAGTTTTTGGTGAAAAAATGCATACCAGTGCTGGATCATCTGCTCTATTCCTGAGATTTAGCACACTATGACTTTTTTATTACCCAAGATAAAAGTGTGTTAAAGGGGACCCATTTTGATTCTGTGAGGCAGTCAAAGCAAAAATAGTGGAAGAAACAAATGCAGAGATTTGTGGAAGGGAAGGTGATAAAAGTTAAAATGCACCATATTTTAATAAATTCTATTTATAGTGGTTATCCAATTATTTAATAGTCTCTTTTATATATCAAAATGATCAGCTTTGACCCATGGTTCTTTGAAAAAGTTTTCTGCATCCAAATAAACCTCTGAAAGTATTACTTTCTTCATATGTTTTGAATTCTGTAGTTTTACTGCAAAACTATGGTTAAAGAAATTCATAGTTCAGCAAAAACTATAATTCACAAGGCCTATATCCTAATGCTGTTAGATTAATGATGCACCAATATAGTATGTTTACCTCAAATAATAAACTTATATCAAATTAGCCAAATAAAATGATAAAATAAAAATTTTTTGTAATAATTTTCTACTCTCATCTGTAAAAGTTACCAAATTTATAATTAATTATATAATTAAATCTAAACAATAATTAAATTTTGAATTATTAAATGACTAACAATGGAAATGTATCTTTGGATGGCCGGACAACAATTGTGTGAATATGCAATATATATATATTGCATTTACTGATACATTAATTTGCATATTTAAATTAATTTAATGTTGGCTATATCTGATATTAGCATGTGTGGAATTCACATATACCACATGGAAAATTATTTCATCTTTTTTTTTTTTGTTTTATTACTTATATCATCAATTATATCTTAATTTAAATAAATTTATGCTATTATTATCTAACTTATTATTCAATTGTATTATTATAGCATTCAGTTTATATGTGTATTCAATTTTATATAATTTTATTAATGTTATTATTATATCTTTATGTAATTTTATTAATTTGTTTTATTCTTTAAAAATCAATGAAATGAAAGTAAGTTCTCTTTAAATTCCCCCATCAGATATTATTGTTAGTTTTCTTGTATAAAATAAATATAAACTAAAAGAGTTGCGAATTATATTCAAGAGCCAATATAGTGAGAATGGAACTAAAACATTGTGTTGGACAGTGAGAATGGGATTAAAACATTTGTGATATAAACTGATGAGTCATAATTTGTTCTGTCCAGGCAAGAAAGGCAATTCAGACAGACACGCAGACAGACAGAGAGAGAGATTATTCCCTCTTCGGAGAGAATATCAGGAGAAGGATTAAGAAGAGACAAGTACAGCAAGAAACTAAGAGAAAAAGATAGAACCAATTCCAAGAGGATGATAAGATTGGTCTTTGATTCATCAGAAAAATATTCAACTCTTACAGGTAATTCAAAAAACATATTCCAACCTGTTTTCTATTTTTTCTACTATCAGTCTGCATTCATGGGTTTTAATGTATCCAAATATCCTTGGGAGTCACACCATGTTTGAAATGTGTCCTTGATATTATGCTGCAATATTACAGTTCCTACATAACTTTGCCATTTTTCTGTTGGATCTGTAGTGGATGATACATATGCAGTGTCATGTCATATTTGTTCGACAGATTGGCATACTTTTTGGAATAAATACTACATTCTTTTATTATTAGTTCTTGTAGCTATTATATTTTGCTCTTGCAATTATTGGCATATGAGATGTACTGCAATCTGGGCTTTCCAGTATACATCTTTGGGTTTTCTTATTTAGTTTATATATACTATATTTAGTATACTATTTTAAAAAAAGATTTAGATATCACTATATTCCTGGATGTGAAATCTTTTATCAATGATTATACAGTAAGTTTTAAAGGGAAAACTAAATTCAAATGTTATAATTCTAAATATTCCACATACCAGGAATCTAAAGATTGATGGCATAACTAATCTATCAAATGGAATGGAGTGTAAAGATTTATAGCATAGTTAAATCTAATATCCATGTACATATTGATAGATTAATAACTACTAATATTTTGATACTTTCAAAGAACCTTTTATTACTAGAACTGTCATATAATTATGTGATTAATTGAAAAAACAATTTCAACAGCCTTGTAGGATTCAATGTATGAATGAATCAATTATTAGAAGGAGGAAAGAATTGATAATCTGTTTTATTAAAGGAGCAACAAAAAAAAAATCGAATGTGAATATAGTGGATTCCGTTTAATTGGGACATGTTGGAACTAAGCCATTTTGGCCCAATTAAGCACTGCCCCAATTAAACGAAGTAATAATAAATTCTAAAATAAAATATGTAATATATTAAAATGTTAACACACTTAAAAAAACACACACTTTTGAGTAGAGTAAAGTTTGAGTCATGTTGTTTTGAGTTGTGTTCAAATTTTATCTGTGATGATATTTTTATTGATGATAAATGCTGAATTTATCTAAATAGATCCTTTATAATACACATAAAAGTCATCAATATTTGAGTCTGTTTCTATATTTTTATATAAAATAAAAAACTTAACTTACTAATAAATTAATAGTTTTTCATCATTTTAAGTTATTGCTAACAATATAGCATTTTAATGGTAAGTATTAAATGGGTAAATTTAGCATTTATCATTTTGATAAGTAGAATAAAATAACCTGAAAGATATTTTTAATTTTTATTAAATTTAACAAAAACAATAATAATATACACTTCCATAAAGGTAAATTCCATTATAAAGTGCAATTAGCAGGGTAAAAAAAAAAGAGAAAATTTTATAATAGCAGCAATATTTTTAGATGATGGAATATAAAGTATAAAATTATAGAAATTGCTGGATTATATGGATTATACAGAGTTCAAAGTTGTAAGGAAAGTTAAATTTTATTTTGAAACCTGAACTGAATTGAGTTTTATACTGAAACATGATTTGATTCAGATTTTGAACAGTTCACATGTCTCTAATAAATAATATTTATTAATTCATTGCAATTTAAAGTCCAATAATCACTTGCAAACTTAATTATGTCTGTAAAGAATAGTTTGTGCTTGATTTTTATTCTATGATATAATACAAGAATTATCTAGGTTTAATTATACCAAACATAATGTTCATAAAAAAATAAAAATAGTGTGTAATAGATACTTATAGAAAGTATTTAATATATAATACTCAATAATTCAAAAACTAAAATTGTAATTGATAAAACTAGTGTTTCCGAATTCCCGACATTTTGGAACCTTCAGGAAAATGAGAAGGGGAAATCATATTTCCTGAAAATTCTCAAGAATTCCCGAAACAATATTTTTTTATTTAATTTTCATCGATCATCTGTAATAATGGCTATAATAGTAAATACCGTACTAATAAACAGAAAAGCCATAGAGAAGGTGGGGCAACCAGGGTTCGTGGACCTGGATTTGAAACACTCCTATATGTAAAAGATGGATGCAAAAAATGAGTAAATAAAATTTCCTATATGGAGATTGACTGAAATTTCATGACTTGTGTATCTCTTGCCCTGAGCGCTAAGCAGGAATACTCCTACACTATCATTTTGACTAGGTTTCTGTTACATTTCAGGTTTTCTCAAAATATAAACAATGTAATTATGTAAACTTTATCTAACCAAACTTATAGTATGCAGTGAGATTTTACATACATCAATCACATAATGTATTAATATACATTACAATTGTCAGCCGCAAACAAACTGATCGAATGTGGTTGATCACTTTGTGTGCAAAGTCGCTAATTCTAACAAATATCAATAATATTAATTAAAAACTAAACCTAATGGTCTAACGACACTGCAAATTCCAGAGTTCAGCCTGAGCTCAGGTCTTTAACTTTCTAAACTAAATATGATTAAATTCAAAACAATCTATCAAAACTTAATGTCTAACAGACGAAAACAAAACAACCAGAACTTACAACTAGAAGTACTGATTAAGTGTTAGAACTAGAATAAACAACAATGTTAGAAACTTATGCTAATAAATTGAAGAAATTCTCAAACAAGTTAAAGAATAAAAAATATAAATTTATTAGACTCAAAAACACTTACAAAAGTTTTAATTAAAGCTTTATTTAAATGAAATAAAGCACAATGAAATAAACAACAAAATTTATTTTAATCCAATTCAACATATGAAAAATCCAAGTTATTCAAAAGAAACAGACATTAAATACTACTTAATTCTACTACCTCCACCACTGATACAAAAGTTCACGCAATTGTAGATCTTAAAATGTAATAACACTGCTTATACTCAGATACTTAAGAAAAAGAAATAACTAGCACTAATAGCAGCTGAGAAATTCAATAAAAACTTTAGTAACATTAATAGTAATAATGCTTTCAGCTTAACACCATCATCAGATACTACAAACTTAAAATTTGAATGAAAATTCGAAGAATTGAAGCAATTAGTAACAATGTTGCTATGGCAACCGCAATTTTTACACAACATTAGCGATTACAAAAATAGATTTTACAAAAATTGAAAATTAATTAAAATACATAAATGTAATTAAAATTAAAATTTTTACATGGGAAAATTTTTAAAAATTAAAAAATAGATATATAGTCCGTAAAATTTTTAAATATTTTCTTTATTAATTGGGTATCTCCAAGGACGGGATGGGTCCTATGCGAGTTTATCATTGACTAGGTTCTCTTGTTTGCTTCTTTTTAAAATCTCTAATGACTCTGTGACTATAGGTGATGTGCCATTAAAAATTTTAATTTTAATTACGTTTATGTATTTTAATTAATTTTCAATGTATGTAAAATCTATTTTTGTAATCACTAATGTTGTGTAAAAATTGCAGTTGCCATAACAACATTGTTACTAATTCCTTCAATTCTTCGAATTTTTCATTCGAATTTTAAGTTTGTAGTACCTGATGCTGGCGTTAAGCCAAAAGCGTTAGTACTATTAATGTTATTAAAGTTTTTATTGAATTTCTCAGCTGCTATTAGTGCTAGTTATTTCTTTTTCTTAAAAATCATAGATCTTTACAAGAATTCGAATGTCATTTACCAATTTCACTGTAGAACCAACACCTCTATATGAACATCTTGTTGTGTCATTGGATACGTAAGCTTTTATATAGAGTGACTTACAGTCCCATGTGGCTTCATTTATATAATTTCATGTAACAATATCATCCATACAAGCACTACAAGCAGTCTAGGATAAATCAGCATTTATTACAGTTCCTATGCACGTACAAATGTTTTCGGTGCCAATTCGCACCTCCTCAGGTACACTCACTTAAATTAACAAGATTATTTAAAACTTATTCTTAGAACATAAACAATTCTATTCTAAACTACAATCGAATATAACAGATTTAGAACAACTCTTAGCATAACATAACTTTAAATTCTTTTAAAAAACAAACATGCGCTATACATTAGAAAAATATAACGTTAATTCCAAAATAAATAATAAATAGCATAAATAAGTTTAGTTATAGCTTAAAATGTATTAGTTTATAGTGGAATTAATGTTATATTTTTCTAATGTATAGCGCATGTTTGTTTTTAAAAGAATTTAAAGTTATGTTATGCTAAGAGTTATTCTAAATCTGTTATATTCGATTGTAGTTTAGAATAGAATTGTTTATGTTCTAAGAATAAGTTTTAAATAATCTTGTTAATTTAAGTGAGTGTACCTGAGGAGGGTGCGAATTGACACCGAAAACGTTTGTGCGTGCATAGGAACTGTAATAAATGCTGATTTATCCTAGACTGCTTGTAGTGCTTGTATGGATGATATGTAAGACTAAAGAAAGTATAGCAGTTCTAATTAGAAAGTCATGTAACAATATCAGATTAATTAGTTTACAGAGTTATCAATTCATGTCATCCTCTTTACAAATTATTATGCACTGAACAAAATCTTGATACGAGATCATTCTTATTTTCTCACATTGGACCAGTGGTAAAACTTATTTAGATTAGATGATGACATCATTAGCCGAGAAAGCTCGTCTGGAAGATGGACGTCCATCCGTAATACGTGATTGCGAAATATTGAGATGGAGAATGTAGAAGTAAGTCAACTCTTAAACTAAAATATAATACATTACATAATAATGAAAATAACAAAAAATAATAAGAGCATAATAAAACAAGATAGGTCAGAGTTCACCTCTTTACATGTAGAATGGATTCATTGTGGAGAACAAACAGTTTGTGTTTACACAGAAAAATATTTATTTTCACAACTAAGATTTGATTACAATGTCATATTAAAGTAAGCTACCTTAGATTTCCTCAGTTAGTTCATCTGAAGATGACTTTGTAATCAAATCCTGGGTTATGAAAATAAATATTTTTCTGAGTAAATATAAACTGTTTTCTATTCTCCATGATCAAATGTGCTCAATTTACAAGAGCTAAAATTAGCTGGTCATGTGTTATCTGATTCTGGTGTTGTGCGTGCATTTTTAGTGGTGTATAATACTGTAAAACAATGTAACTTTAGATAGTGATAAATAGGAAAAATGTCTAAAAGATAGATTGTGAATAGTATGTTTATTTCCCGCTGTGGATATTACTGAGTTCTAGAAGCCGATTTTCTCGATAAACTTTTCTCCGGATTTGGGAACAGGAAAACAAAAAAAATTCCTGAGAATGAGCAGGAAGGAATTCCCACCCAAAACACTAAATAAAATAAAACAAAATAAGTAAGTAAGTGTTAATTCCATTTAAAAACATGTAAAAAAGTTAATTTGTAAAAATAATGTTAAAACTGATAATTAATTTAAAAGAAAAACTATGTCTAAAACACTACTATCTGATTAGAAGGGTCATTATTATGAAAATTCTTTCCAAATAAAATTTTAAAAGTGATTGAAAACAAAATGATTAAAAAGCCATAAATGTTTGGCAGTTGAGAATGAAAGAATTCATTTGGCCACCTCTTTTTTTATAAAGAAAACTCAAACATAAATGGCATAATTAACTATAAACTGCATCTACTAAGGTAAATCAATTAAATAATCACAAAACAGTACTTTTAGGAGTAAAGAATATTTTAACAAAGCTAAACAAATGCTTTTGGTGTGTAGCCATCTTCAGGTTATGCATAGAACAGAATATTATAACAAAATTTTTAATATATAAACAAAATAGAATGGTACTAAGTTGTTATGGTTACAAATAAAAATAGTAAAATAAAAAATAATAAAATAAAAACAATCACCATTACAAGTGCTTGTTTTGTGATTCTTTAATTGAAAACTCAATCATATCTAAATTTTTTCAAACTAAATGAGCTACATTTGTTAGCATGAAGAATAATCAAATTATTGCTTTGTTATTTAAAATATGCCTTAATTTTATAACAGCAGGCTCAAGTTTAATACTTAGGAATAAGCTTTTGTGGAACTGCTGGACATATTCGTATAAGCTTTTGACCTACTTGCAGTAATGAGCCTTGATAACATCAGCAACATAGACACAAATGATACTCTATATGTAAAAATAAGCTCTAATTCAAAGTGGAAAAATAATAATTTATTAAAGAAGTACTTTCGACTTCATAAAGTCATCATCAGCTTTTTTAAAACATTTAGAATACGTTTTTGGAATAAAAGTTGTAGAATGTTATTTAAATTTAAATTACTTATAACAAAAAATTAAAGAATTATATAAATATTAAGGTTACATACATATTAAAAATTATTAATAAACAAGTTAGAGGAACAACAGGTTCGTCTAAATAAATTACAAATTAAAATAAATAAATAGATAAACGAAATTACATGGGGGAAGCTTATATAAGCCACTGAGGAGGTATAATAACAGGTTGGTTATCACTTTTCAGTTAAACATCAACTTAGCCCTCTCAAGCAGTTTGGGTTAATATCCAAGTTTATTCAATGCTTTTTCAACGTACTAACGCTTTCGGTGCTGTCTCGCACCCTCTTCAGGTATATACTTTCTACCATTCTTAAATTTACTAACAAATTGTAATATAATATTCTTAGAACAATTAACGTATAAATATTTGTAACAAAATCGAACACATTTAACGAACCATTTAAATACTTAAGGTATTTAAATGGTTATGTATTGTCTTAGTTAATAAATGTTTTTCTGTTAAATAGAATGGTGTTTTTTAAATCCTTTCCTCATCCCGAAATAACAGGTTATGAGCCCAGAAATTGCCTAACTGTGCTATAAGAATTGCACTAAAGGAATAAATCAGAAATTGGACAACATGGCTGAAACAAAGGTGAGATTTGATCTATTAACAAAAGATAATTATGATACGTGGAAACTGCATACTGAAGCATTTAGTTAAAAGTGATGGATGGTCTTCTGTTGACGGATCGTATAGAAAACCTGCTTTAACTCCTGAAAACGAGACAGCCATTAAATTATGGGAAATAGCTGATTGTAAAGCCCGATCTGATTTAATTTTGACAATTAGTCCATCGGAATTGAAACAAGTCAAGGGATGTGAAACGTTTCGAGAAATTTGGCTAAAATTGGAATCTATTTTTCAATCAAAAGGTCCGGCCAGAAAGGCGACTTTACTAAAGCGTTTAACCTTGATGAAAATGAAGAGGGCTAAGATGAACGAGAGTATTTGAACCAATTTTTTGACGCTGTCGATAAATTGAGTGAAATGGATTTGATAGTAAACAATGAAAAATTTGGCTAATTGGAATCCATTTTTCAATCAAAAGGTCCAGCCAGAAAGGCGACTTTACTAAAGCGTTTATCCTTGACGAAAATGAAAGAAGGCAAAGATGTATGAGAGCATTTGAACCAATTTTCTGACGCTCTTGATAAATTGAGTGAAATGGATTTGATAGTAAATAATGATCTTCTTGCCATATTGTTACTGTACAGTTTACCCGCCAGTTTCGAAAACTTTTGATATGCGATTGAATCGCGCGATGAACTTCCCAAACCAGAAATTTTTTAAATAAAAATTTTAGAAGAATCTGAGGCTAGAAAGAGCAAAGAGGCTGATACCGTAGTAGATGCAATGTTCACGAAGAAAGTCTCTAATTTGAAGAAATATGGGAAATTCAAAAGCAATGAGGAATCGACTATAGTCTATTTTGAGATAACCTGACAGTAAATCACTACCATTGTTGTGGGTATTTCTACCGTAGATGCAATGTTTGCAAAGAAAGACTCTAATTCGAAGAAACATGGGAAATTCAAAAACGATGAGGAATCGACTAAGGTAAAATACGCTAAACCATTCAGATTCAAATGTCACCAATGTATGAAAATCGGACATAAGGCGGCCTACTGCCGTGAAACAGAAAGAGCAGGAAAAGCAAAAGAAAGTGCCCTTCATAATGAATCTATCAATAAACCTACTTTCCACATTGACCAATAGTGCCTTGATAGTGGTGCAACATCACACATGACAGCAAAAAAGGAAAATTTTGAATCCTTAAAAAAAATATCGAAGTCATTAAGTCTAGCGAATAATCACGTCACAACCATAGAAGGTATTGGAAATATTCAAATTGCTCTAACCGGTGAAAAAACTGAGAGCGACTGACGCTGTTGAAAGCTCTGCATGTTCCTGATCTCCGTACGAATCTAATGTCTACGATAAACCATTCAGATTCAAATGTCACCGATGTAAGAAAATTGGACTTAAGGCAGCCAACTGCCGTGAAACAGAAAGAGCAGGAAAAGCAAAAGAAAGTGCCTTTCATAATGAATCTACCAATAAACCTACTTTCCACGTTGATCAATGGTGCTTTGATAGCGGTGCAACATTGCACATGACAGCAAACAATGAAAATTTTGAATAATTAAAAAGGATATCAAAGCCATTAAGTCTAGCGAATAATCACATCACAACCATAGAAGGTATTGGAATTGTTCTAACCGGTGAAAATAACCGAGAGCGACAGATGCTGTTGAAAGCTCTGCATGTTTCTGATCTCCATACAAATCTAATGTCAGTTGCGAAAATCACTGACAAAGCATATGAAGTAATTTTTAAGAAAAATGCCGCTTATATATTAGATGAATCACAACAGATTATAACAACCACGGACAGAAAAAAAGATTTATATTTTATCCGTGAACGTTTGGAATATGCAAGTGTGACTAAACAAAGTCGGAAATCAAACTTAATGGAATGGCATGAACGACTTGGTCATCTAAATGAAAGAAGTCTAAAGGAAATGGCAGAAAGAAAAACTATACTTGGATTAAAGTTAGAAAAGGACAAAACATTAGGAATTTGCAAAGTCTGTATAAAAAGAAAACAGACATAGACACCTTTCCCGAGAAGTAGACCTAAGAGAACATCTGAACTTCTTGAAATCGTATATACTAGACAGAAAAGGAGATTTATATTTTATCCTTGAAAGTCGGAATATGCAAGCATGGCTAAACAAAGTTGGAAATCAAACTTGATGGAATGGCATGAACGACTTGGTCATCTAAACAAAAGAAGTCTAAAGGAAATGGCAGAAAGAAAAACTGTACTTGGATTAAAGTTAGAAAAGGATAAAACACTAGGAATTTGCGAAGTCTGTATAAAAGGAAAACAGACACAGACACTCTCTTTCTGAGAAGCAGACCTAAGAGAACATCTGAACTTCTTGAAATCTTATATACAGATGTGTGTGGACCAATGTGGACAACTTCATTAGGCAGAGCAAAATATTTTGCTGTATTTATCGATGATAAATCTTGATGGTGCGAAATATATTTTTTATTGAAGAAAACAGATATATTAGATGTATTTAAACAGTATAAAGCCTATGTCGAAAACCTGACAGGAAAATGAATTAAAGCATTACAATCAGATAATGGAACTGAATACTGTAACAGAAAATTTGGCGAATTTTTAAGAGAAAATGGAATCAGACAGAGGATGGTGCATGGATTTTTAAGAGAGAATGGAATCAGATATGTGCCTCATACCCCTGAACAAAACAGTTGCTGAATGTAAAAACAGAACACTAGTAGATAAGAGGATGGTTGTGCCTCATACCCCTGAACAAAACAGTTGCTGAATGTAAAAACAGAACACTAGTAGATATGGCAAGATGCATGTTAATTCACTCAAAACTTCCATGAAGTTTTTGGACTGAAGCTGTTGCAGCTAGAAATTATATAAGGAATAGATGCTGTTCAAGAACTCTAAATGGGGAAACAGCTTTTAAACAGTGGACTGGAAAATGTCCAACGGTTTCACACTGTAGATCTTTTGGAGCAAGAGCACTTGTATATGATAAAACTCCACAGAAAGAAAAATTTCAATCACGATCTAAAAAATGCATCCTCGTAGGATATTCTGAAGAATCAAAAGCATACAGATTGTGGTCAGTCAATGAAAGGAAAATCATACGCAGCAGAGATGTAAAATTCATTGACAAATTCTGACCAACAGAAAATTATGAGAAATTTGTTCCAGAGAGACATTTAACAAGTGAATCCGAAATATTTGAGCAAGAGGAGGAAACTGTTCAAGAGAAATTCAAAGAAATTGAATTTGATATATCAAATTCAATTTCTTTGGATATACCATTGGAAAATACTGAAAACAATGATAACGTTGAAGAAATAGAAGTGTCCCACAAATGAAGTAGGACCTGGAAGACCATGAAAAGTAAGAACAGGAAAATCCTGGAAGACCAAGAAAAGAACCAAACTTGATACCAGTCGAAGTCGAAGTTGACAGAGAAGTATCTGAGGAACAATATGTTAATTTAATAGAATCTTCAAACCATATCAATATAGAAAAAGCATTAAAAGGTCCCAATGCTGAGAAATGGAGAGACGCAATATTAGAAGAATATAATGTACATATATCAAACAATACCTGGGAAATTGTCAATTATTCAATTAATCATAGGCCTATTGGAAGCCGATTTGTTTTAACAACTAAATTCACAGCAGATGGAAAAATTGAGTGATGAAAAGCTCGACTAGTGGCAAAAGGCTATGCACAATGACCAGGATGTGATTTCCAAGAAACATTTGCACCTGTTGCCCAAGCAAGTTCAGTTTGTCTGATGATGGCTTTGGCAGTAGAACAAGGATTGACAGTACATCAGATGGATGTTGTTACAGCATTCCTAAATGACGAAATAGAAGAAGAATTGAATATGGAATTGTCAGAAGAGTTTAAAACTGCTTTAAAAGAAATCAAAAGTAAGCATGAAAATGATCAAGTGAAACCAAATGTACTAAACACGACAAGAAAATGGTTGAAAGAACTTCAAACTGGTAAAAGAAAGGCATGTCGAATTAAAAAAGCATTATATGGCTTACGTCAATCCGGACATCAATGGTACAAGCATCTCGATAACGAACTTAAACAAATTGGATTAAAACCATTAAAATCTGATCCATGTGTCTATATTTCAAAGAATAAGCAAAATACTACTATCTTGGCTTTTATGTAGACGATATTCTAATTGCAACAAACAATATGGGACAGATGAAAAGAATCAAAGAAAATTTGAAGAGAACATTTAAAATGAAAGATATGGGGCCAGTTTACTATTGTTTAGGAATAGAATTCAAACAAGATCTCAAAAAAGGAACAATCACTATGTCACAAAAAGGATACATAGAAGAAATTTTAATATGCTTTGGCATGAAAGACTGTAAGCCAGTAGCGACATCAATGGATCCAAACTCGAAATTGGGCAAGCCAGAACAGATAAACGAGGATTTGATGAGAAAGATTCCGTACCAAAGTTTGATTGGATCATTAATGTACTTGGCAATATCAACTCGTCCCGACATTTCATATGCGGTGAGTGTACTCAGTCAATTTAATACATGTTACGATCAGTCACACTGGATAGCAAGAAAACAGATTCTACGATATTTGAAAGGAACAAAAGATCTTGGATTACAGTTCAGAAAGGATCACGAACCTCTCACCGGATACGTCGACGCGGATTACGCTGGGTGTATTGTCAACAGAAGATCATACATCGGTTATGCATTCAAGTTCACTGGCACAACAATCAGCTGAGAAGCTAGAAAGCAGCACACAGTCGCTACATCAAGCACACAAGCAGAATACATGGCATTATTGGAAGGAGCGAAAGAAGCTATGTATCTGAAAAATTTCTTAAGTGATCTAGGAATCGATGTAAAAAGGGTTACCCTTTACAATGACAATCAGGGAGCCCAAAAATTGGTCTGAAACCCAATTTTTCATAATTGTACTAAGCATATAGAAGTCAGACATCACTTCATTTGAGAAGTTTATGAAGCTGGTACAATCGATATTAAATACAGGCCAACGGAAGAAATGATCGCAGATGTTTTAACCAAAGGACTCCACTCTCCAAAATATCAAAAGTTCGTCAAAATGTTGGGTGTTGGAGAAATCAATCACTCATAAAAGGATAGCTGTATCCTCAAGAGGAGGTGTTAGCATATATGAGGCTACATCTAAACCGCATTACACAGTTTTGAGTGGGCCAGATGTTTCTTCTTCTTCTTTGGAATGTCAACCGTATATCACCGTTTTTGACACTCTCCCTCTCTCTGCCCTGACTGCATTCCTGCTTGGGTGTTCGTCCCTGTTAGCAGCACAATCAACGCTGCATTGTCTTAGTAAGTTAATAAATGTTTTTCTGTTAAATAGAATAGTGTTTTTTAAATCCTTTCCTCATCCTGAAACAACATTTCTATGATTAGATTAATATTTTGGGAAAATTATTTAATGCAGAATTTGGACAATAACATGCATTTTACTGAATTGTTGTAATAGTTAAATAGCCAGTAATTAAATTTGAATATATTATTTTTTTTCTATCATTTGATGATAACCTTAAAATATACTAGTAAAAATGTAAATTTGTTAAATTATAAATCTGTTATTTATTGCCAAAACCTAAACTATAGTAAGAGATACTAAATTATTATCTCAACAATGACATAAATAATGTAAATGAAATTTATGATTCAGTCTATTTAAAACTGATAAAAATGATGAATTGCCAATGTAGAAATATGTTATCCAAAGGCAAGAAAACCTAAATACATATATACATTAAAAATAACCATATGTGTAATTTTGTTTAATATGATACCTGCCAATAAAAACATATCTCATATAATTTTTGTTATAATGGAATTTTCTTAGAAGAGAAGCATTGTTCTCTAAATTAATAAATGCATCTAAACATTTACCAGATTTTGGCATTCTTCTTGCAAATGCAGTAGCTTTTGATTAACCTGTCAAAATTAATAATGAAGCATATGTAAATATTTTTATATTTGGAAAAGAAAAAATGAAATATCTTACCTCACTTATATCTTTCTGCATATCTTTTATTTGTTGATCCTTAGAATTTTTCATGTTATTATATTTCTTCTTTTCTTCTTTAATAGAAATTTCTAATTGAGAACATTCTTTTTGTTTGTCTTCTAATGTTTTTTCTATCTATACAATAGTTTAAAAAATTATATTTCTACAAACAATAAAAATCAATTATATCATCATTCAGGCTTAAACTTTCATTATAAGGAAATCATACTTTTTCATATTTTTCAATCATTACTTTATTTTTATTCTCATTTTCAGCAATAATTTTCTGCAATTCCATAGTTTTAGCTGTACTTTCTAGAAGTTCTCTTCTTAACCTACATCAGAATAATTTAGGAAAATATTTTAATTAAAAAGTAAAATGCATGCTAGATTCTTTATCTCCTTCAGTGCCTTTGATATTTGTAATTATCATTACCTAATTACACCTGTATCAAGAGTTCAAATAAAAAGCACACTTAGCAGTAAAGCATAAACACACAAATTTTAATCAAAACAAAAACATTTTTAGTATTCAAGATATCCTTTTCAGTTAACAGAATATAGAACAAAAGAACTACAAATAATTTTAAAAATTCCATATTTTATTTGAACTCTTGCTATTAGAAGATTAAGCAGTTTTTTAGATATTTTATTTTAGTTGATTTACACCTGTATGCCAGTGACATTTAGAGATTTCAAAACAGTGATTAAAACAAAACCAAAAAAGGATTAAAAAAATTTAATCCTGATTTCATTAGTCAGCTATTGCAAATCAGTTTTTTCCTGCTGATTACATGAAAATATCCACTTTTGATGAAAATTCTTAAATTTTTTCAGTTGCCAAAATATTTTTTTAAATTGCATGTAAACAAACATTGTTTATAATTGAAGTACTTGATAGAATTTGGATTTTTTAACCTATCTTGTCGATTTTTTAGTCTATTGATAATATATCCAAAGTTATTCTGATTTTGGAATGAGATAAATGATATTTTGGAAATTTTAAGTAAAAATCAAATTTTTCATACAGTGAGCTATAAAATGCTTAAAGCTGAAAAAATATTGTAGATAATAGGGAAATATTGATTAAATCTGTTAAAATAAAATTATATCTTAATCATTTACTTTTTGTTACATTTTTACCAAAATTCATGAGAAGATCACAAAAAAATGAAATGTAAACACCCTGTGACCATTTAAATGGCATGAAACTTTTATTGCTTTACAGCAACCATTTGCTTCCTGGAAAATTACAATCAATCCTACTTTATCCTATGGCATGTGGTATTGGATGAGTTGCTATAATAAACCATTTACAGTTTAATTAGATATAATATAAAGAATATTACACCCATTTTTGTATGAGATGACACCATATTTGTATATGTTAGGATTTTTTGATATAAGTTAAAAAATTTATAAAAAGTACTAATACTATTTATAAATTTATAGTAAGTATTTATAGTATTATTTATACTTTTTATAAGTACAAATAAATATGATGTCGTTTGCCTTTTCCTCTTTTGTTCAACAAACAATTATCAATAGCAAGACATCGCATCCATGACTTCATCTTATCTTTGGATCATTTTGTATAAATTGATCCAAAATTTTTGTAATAGTGGCTAAACTTGTTTTGACAAAAATATAGATGAGGGAAAAATGTTTTAACTTCAACAATATTAGAATGTTTTTCTTTGGTTCTGTAGTTCAAAATGGCAGCATTAAGGTTAAAACTAAAATAGGATAATTGTTATTTTATAACTGTAAAATAACGTTGATGACCAATCATACATATGAACTGTGACTGCAGCAGAGTTTCGTGTGTACTGCACTGAACTGATATCAAATGCATTACAAGACAGCATAAGAATATCAAAGCAACAAACTTGTGCAATTTCTAATTTGTGTGACTTTAATGGTTTGAAAAACTGTGCCAAAGTGAATCAATAAAAAATATAGAATTCAAAAAAAGTATGTTGTATCAAAACATCATCAAACGGAGCAGTCTTAAGTAGGGTCTTACTATATTAATAAAAATAACAATATTTCATTAAATTCATGCAATTTTTTTAATAAATATATGATATAAATTCATTCAACAAAAGTTATGTAACTTGATTTTTTATAAATAACTAGCTGAAACCCGCAAATTTTTGCAGTTCTAAACATTTTAGATATTTTAATAAAAGTTTGCTACAATTAATCTTCTTTATATCGGAATTTTGTGTTTGAGTTTTTCCAAAAACTTTGACACAATTAAAACTAGAATTTTGTGTTTGAGTTTTTTCAAAAACTCTGACACAATTAAAACTTTTTACCCTAGAAAAGACAACATATAATTGGCCATGAGTGGGAGACACATGCAGGAGGACCCGTGTCTGGTAATTCCTGAAAAGTTTTTTCGGGGTGCTGGACCCAGCCCGGCAATTCCATCCTTCACCATCCGGCCCTTCCAGTCCGTGGTTGGAACTGGCTCCCACCTCTTACAAGAAAGCAGACAGAGTTGCTGAGCTCAGATATCGATGAAATGTGGCAGGTTTTATAGATTATAGCAAGACATTAATATATGCAAAAAATTAAAACCTAAAGCTCACGCTCTGCATTCTTTTATATCAATTAAATTCTAAATAATTCGTCACTTCCGTTGACACAACATACGCATCACGTGACACTGGTCGCTCGCGATGCTTGTTGTTCGGTGACAGCGACCAACAAGCTGAAAGTAAATATTGTTACCAAACGGCTAGGTAATATATCACGTGATTATTGTAACCAATGAGATCGCTGAAAGGAAGAGACATAAGGATTTTATTATATAGATTATTAATGTAACATATAATAGTTAGCAATTTAGAGCTAGACTATATGTTAAAAATAAACAAAGTTTACTTTATTGTTTTAGTTGTTTAACTAAATATTATATAACACATTACTTGGCATCATAATGGTCACGTGATTATTGCGATCATGCCTGGCATTGCCCGGTCAGTTCATGGCATTGTACTTAAGTTTCTTTTTCTTAAATTATAACCATTTAGATGACAATCAGGATTTTTTTCAATGGATTCTGAAAATCTTTCTCGTATAGATAAGTTTTCCATTTGAAATATGTTTCTTTTCGAATATTCCCTTCTTTATCTCTCTTTGTCAATTAGAATTCTATTTATTTGACTTCCTAATGTTTCATTTTCTCGATTAAATGCGATCTTTTAGCTGCAGCAGTTATTCTATGTAAAGAGTTCCCTTTTTTGTGGCATTATGAAATTTACACAACTATATCATGTGCAGAAACTTTATATCAAAACCTGAGAAATGACATACTCTTGAACCAAGAGCATCAAGAAATACATGAATTAATCTCAAATACAGATTCTTCCACTTATAGAAATATAATAGAAATAGAATTCTATATAATAGAATTCTTCTACATAATAGAAATATCAAGAAATGAAATAATCATAGATTATTTCATTTCCTGATAGATTAAATAATAAATCAGTAGCCGCATAAATAAATTGAAAATTTCTATAAAATTCTATCATTGTATAAATCAAAATGTTGCGTTACTATGGAAACAATGGTTTCATTTCTTCACATGTGGTAATGAGAGAGACAATCTTAAGGGTTAAGGGGCATTAGAAAATACAATACATTGCTTATTTCATAAAAACTGATTCAGCCTATCTTGCCTTATAATTGAACATACATGCACAGGTATTTAAATTTATATGTATAGTATATAAATATATATATCTAATAGCACACCACCACGTGGTCATTAAGCCTAATCAAAGTCTAACTTAAGCATATTATAGATAAATAAGATAACATAAGCTATAATCAATACAAAATTAGAGAAAAATTAAAAAACCTTTTTTAAAACTTTTTATTAACAAAATAATATACAGCACTACAGCACAATACTTGATATTAACAACCTCTGTGAAATGAACAGTCTCATTGGGTCACGTGCCATTATGATCCAATGAGACTGCTCAGTTACCAAACAGCTAGATCACGTAGTAAACTATCACGTGATTATTGTAACCAATGAGATTGCTGAAAGGAACAGACGCAAGGTTTTTATTATATAGATTTCTGAAAAATTTGGCCAAATTTCTTCATTTGTGGCTTATTTTGTTTAGAGGAGATAAGGTTATATAAAAATATCAACCATTTCATTGGATGATAAGATTTCATATAAAAGAATTATCTTTTCTGTCATCTCATGTATGGAACAAAAAATTGTGAAAAAAGTATTTACACTGATAGAAAGATAGCAAAACACAGTATAAATTTTGAAAATTTCAAAAGATTTCAATGAAAATTAAACAAAATTTCACAATTTTAATTTTCATATTTTTTTTGCATATTAATTAGGCTTAATTTCAAAACATCAATGGAACTGAAGGGTCTGACAAATTGACACACCTGTTCAGGTCTGTCAATGTGTAAACATGTCATGGAAGTGGAATAAAAAAAAGGTTTAAAAAAATTTAATCCTGATTAAATTTAATTAGTGCAACTATTGCAAATTGATTTGTTTTGCATTTATTGGTTAAAAATATCTCCAATGATACCTCCAATGATGCTTTCTAAATTTTTCAATTGTCAAAAGTTTTTTAATTATGTTTTATGAAAGATGACTTGAATGGATTCAATTAGTAAAATTTGGATTATTTTTTATATAATCATATTGATTCTGCATTATATCCCATTATATTATCTTAATCTTATTTTCATTTTGGGATGAGATTATTTTATTTTTGAAACTAAGTGAAAAGTGAAATTTTTATATGATGAGCTCTAAAGTTCACAAAACTGAAAAATTATCATCAATAATACAAAAATATTGGTTAATTCTGTTCATTAATTACTTTATTTTTATCAATCATTGCTTAAAAATATGAAAAAATCTAAACATAAACATCCTCAGGCTATTTAAATGGGTATGATACTTTTATTGTTCTATGGCAGCCAGTTGTTTCCTGGGAAATTGTGGCCAAGCCTATTTTACTACATGTAGTATTGGATGTAGTCTATCAACAAAACATTTGCAGGCCAATTAGAGCAAAGTAAAGAATATTATAGCTGTTTATGTATGAGAGGGAACAATTTTTTCATATATGTTGGGTTTTTGATATAAATTCAAAAATTTATAAAAAAAATAAAAACTATTGAAATGAAAAGACATATTAACAAATATATTAATAATAATGATAATAATCCAATAAATTCATATTATTTTTCAACTAATTATATGTTGTAATTTCATTTATAAAAATTTTCATAATACTTTATTTTTTATATAATTTTTTAAAATATGGCTAAGATTTCATACAAAAAAAATAGTGTTTTCTTTGATCTCATATAAGGAACAAAAAGTTTGATAAATATAAAATTAAAAAAAAATGTTCACATCGATAGAATGGGAATGAAAAATGTAATAAATGATAAAAATTTCAAAGATTTCCATGAAAATTAAATGAGATATCACAATGTATTTTATTTGCATATTAATTAGCCTTAATTTTCAATATCTCATTAACTTCAAGAGATTAATATTGAGTTTTTCATGGCTTTTATGATTAAATGAACTGTTATTTTACACAAAACTTACAAACAAGCACTAAGGCAAGAAAATAAAAAAGCAACACAAAAGTTTTATAGTAGTAGCGCTTTCGATTTTAATTCAAAATCCTCTTTAGCTACGTTGCTTTTTTATTTTCCTGCCTTAGTGCTTGTTTGTAAGTTTTGTGTATCTTATCTAGGCAGTGTAGTAATCCCTATATTTATTTTATTTTATTTTTTGACTATATTTACAAATTTATATTTGAACTTCCTGTAGATTCTGTTTATTCACATTGCATACAAGAATATCTCACAGTGCATTTAGTGCAGTTTAGTGTGATTCACTAAACTACAGTTTATAATTTACATTTGAGGATTCACTATAGTGCAGTAGTTATGCTTATCATTCTCCACTTAATATGAGAATTTTCTAAAAATCTTATCTTAGAAATTTATAAATACTGTACTGTATACATATTTTATAACTATCTGGCAAAAGATGGATTACAACAATGTCATATCTCTTGTTTTTGGCATTTAATTATTATTATGATTTTTAAATTTAAAACTGTAAAATTTTATCATAATTTTATATAACTATAAAAATATTACATTCTTTTAATAAATATATATACATTATGTACAATATAAAGCATGTGAAAGCTATGTGAGGTATTTAAACATATTCAAATATTTTTTACAAAGTATCAAAATTTAAATGGTAAATTATGAATTTTAAAATATATTGATGAACATGAAAGAATAAGTGATTCTAATCATAAATTAAATCAATGTATTCTTGATTTATATGATTTACAAACTGTATTTTAGTTGACAAATGTCTCATTTAACAAATTATACTTAGCAGTGCTAATGTACATAGTTTTTTAATTTTTCATTCATATAGCATATAACTTTGGAATGATGTATCTTTAAAAGTGATTTTTCAGCAATTACTAAAGAATAAACAGTGGATTTTGCTTAATTGGGACACATTGGGACTAAGCCATTTTGGCCCAATTAAACAAAGTAATAATAAATTCTAAAATAAAATATGCAATTTTTAGGTAAAAAAAATAATAGATAAAAAATAATAATAATTAGGTACCTATTTTAATGCTTTATTAAAATAAATACCTAATTAATAGCTTTAAACTGATCTCCTCTGATTTCATCTTCAACAATGGGTCTATGGTATTCACGCCTCGCCCGCTGACTATAGAAAACCATTGATCTAATCCTTTTTCAACTTCTGGATCCTTTCCATCATGGTTTCTTTTAGATATTCCCGGAATTTCTTTCTGTAATGCCCACTACTCACACAATTGATTTTCTTGTTGTAGGAGATGTGCTATGGTAGATTTTGGTTTATTTTCAGTGAGTCTATAATGGCTTGTATTAAATGGCTGGCTTTTGATTTTATTCAGCAAAGCAATTTTACTTGAAAGTGTAAAATTCTTTCTTGACATCTTGGCAAAGATTTAAAAATTTTAAATAAAGTCAACACTGTAAATGAATATTGCTAGGTACAGTAATGGTAGACTCCTAAGTAGATGCACATTTGCCAGACTTGCGATGATAGATAACTGATTCTCATCACGTTAGTGTTGCCAAATACAGTATTGTTATGCATTATTTATCAACGATGATATTTACTTATAATTTACTAAAGAATGGATGTTTATATTAGTGCGGCGACAGTGTGTTTACGATGTGTATGTAATAGGACGCAAAGAAATGGCCTGCTCCATTGTGTTAGTCTGTATTGTCTTGTAGAAAGATTTAATCTGAAAAATTACCTGTACATTAAAATGTTATTAATTTTATATAAGATTTTTTTAAGAAAGCACACAACAAGTATTAGTGTTAGTGTTGCCATACTTTCGGAAAATCCCTAAAATATATCAAAAATTTAAAATTCCTTTTCTGCTATTGTCCCAATTAAGCATTTAAATTATGTATAGTTTGGTTTCTGTTCTTTGAGATTTGGCCCAATTACACAGCTGCCCTCAATTAACTGGTGGCCCAATTAAGCAGAATCCACTGTATTTAAGATAAAAGTTTGGTAAAATATTTATAACAACTAAATAACTGAAAGCATTTTATTGACAATACTTATTTTGAATACATTTTGTATGCTGATGATGATTGTGTCCCCAAACTGTGGTGGCACACCCCTAGAGAGACAAGAAATTTTCAGAAGTGTGCATTTTATGCTAATAATATATATCTATTGTATGAATGCATGCTATCATTTTTTATTAATAAAGGGGTGTACAAATAAAAAATTTTGGAACTACTTGCATAGATGATTGAAAATAGTTGTCATTTCTTGTTAGCATATATGAGGCTACATCTAAATCGCCTTAGTAACAACAGTTTTGAGTGAGCCAGATGTTTCTTCTTCTTCTTTGGAATGTCAACCATATATCACCATTTTTGACACTCTCCCTCTCTCTCTCCCCTGACTGTATTCCTGCTTGGGTGTTCATCCCTGTTAGCAGCACAATCAACGTGGCGTTGATTGTGCTGCTAACAGGGATTTATATGACAGTTTTCTGTTAAATAGAATGGTGTTTTTTAAATCCTTTCCTCATCCCGAAACAACAGGTTATGGGCCCAGAAATTGCCTAACTGTGCTATAAGAATTGTACTAAAGGAATAAATCAGAAATCGGACAACATGGCTGAAACAAAGGTGAGAATTGATCTATTAACTAAAGATAATTACGATATGTGGAAACTGCATGCTGAAGCATTATTAGTTAAAAGCGATGGATAGTCTTATATTGACGGATCATGTAGAAAACTTGCCTTAACTCCTAGAAACAAGGCAGCCATTAAATTATGGGAAATAGCTGATCATAAAGCCCGATCTGATTTAATTTTGACAATTAGTCCATCGGAATTGAAACAAGTCAAGTGACTGACAGTATGTCGATGATGTGTGGGTAATAGGATGTGAAGAAACGACCCACTTCATTGTGTTAGTCTGTATTGTCTTGTAGAAAGGTTTAACCTGAAAATTACCGGATACAATAAAATGTTGTTATAATTTTTATATCAGGATTTTTTAAGAAGTGATTATAAATTTTTATATAAGGAATTTTTTTTTTAAGAAACATACATAAGAACAACTATTAGTGTATGTATGTTGCCATATTTTTGAAAAATCTCTAAAATGTATCAAAAATTGAAAATTCCTTTTCTGTTACTGTCCCAATTAAGCATTTAAATTATGTATTAGTTTATTAGTTTGATGTTCTGTTCTTTGAGATTTGGGGCAGCCGCATAATTGGGTAATTAACCAATGGCCAATTAGGCAGAATCCACTGTACTAGATTAGATTGTAGGAAAGAGGGCTAGCACTGCAATCACTAGTAGTCTATTATGCATTCTTAACAGAATCATCCCATAAGAGGTCCTATCTTAATCATGAAAGACAGTACCTTCTTCAATGGGACTCTAAAAAGATCTAATGCAGCAAAATGCAACCTAGAAGATTATAAAAAAGATCTAATGCAGCAAAATGCAACCTAGAAGATTATACTTAGCGCTAAAAGGCCCACACATTCACACAAAATGTGAAGAGGAGTTTCATTCCTTCCTTAATATTTTCTACAGTTGGAACTATCAGCAATCCCAATTTATTGAAGATGCCTTCTAAAATGATAGTGCCCTGTAAGAAATTATGATAATCCAAGCTTCATTTTTATGCAATGCAAGCAACTCTTTAGTTCTCTGTAAATACCTAAAATAAGAGTTCTTTGCTTGTCTTAGTCCAGGAATAGACCTCCAGTGGATGTAATACTGATCTGCCAACCAGTCCCTGACAACCCATCAAAAAGCATCAGATCTGATGTCCCCCACAGGTTTATGTCCAATAAAAGAAATGAGAAGCTCCTTCCTTGGCTAGCCCATCAGCAACCTCATTGCTTTCAATCCCTTTGTATACTTGCACCCAAACAAGTTGAACTCTATTCTTGGTACCAGTTCCTGAATGCGAAGACAATCCCATACAAGCTTTGAAGTAAAGCAAGAGCTATCAATTGCTTTTGATGCAATTTAACTATCTGATAGAATATAAATATTAATAAATATATAATTAGATATGTTTATTAACATATCTCCTATCAAGATTGATTTTAACACAGGCAGAAATAGCATAGATTTTTACCTGAATATCAGTAGCAAACCATCCAAGGGAATATGATTAATAGTATACACCAATAAACCAAAAGCACTCTTAGCAGTTGAAATCACTCCTAAATTCTTAATTTAGTAGCAAATGTTTTCGGTATTTCCATGATTTTCAGGTTACCAAAATTTGAATAAGTTTGAATATTTAACAGTTTATTTATGGCAACAGGACATTGCTATGGTAACTTATTCTCAATCAGAATTTCTTTTTTCAAATCCAATTATTTCAGTTCTATAGATAACACACACTTTTCACTTCTTTATAATTGTATCCTTCTCTCTAGTGTTCCCATTGCATAAGTCCATGCAGGAAGGAGCTCCATTGCTGGTCTATCATTTAATAAGTTCTCTGTATTTGGTCTCCTCAGTATCTGTCTTCTGTGTCTCCTCAGTATTTTGTCTTCTGTGTTAGTACTTCCTTCACTGGTATTTTGGACAGAAGACAGCTTCATACATAGGGGTCACCACTTGAACCCTGCCCAAAGGATAGAAGAGCACAAAATGATATTGCCAAAGGGAAGTTAAATACAACACTGACAGTAGAAGCATACAATAAGGACTTACACATAGAATGGGACAATGCTGAAATTGTAAAACCCATCAAAAATATTAAACAGGCCATAACAACAGAAACACTAGAGATACTGAGGAGACAAAATACAGAAAACTTATTAAATGATAGACCAGCAATGGAGCTCCCTCCTGCATGGACTTATGCAATGGGAACACTAGTGAGAAGGATACAATTATAAAGAAGTGAAAAGTGTGTGTTATCTATAGAACTGAAATAATCAAATTTAAAAAAAGAAATTCTGATTGAGAATAAATTACCATAGCAATGTCTTGTTGCCATAAATAAACAATTAACTGTTCAAACTTATTCGAATTTTGGTAGCCTGAAGATGGTGGAAATACCAAAAACGTTTGCTACTAAATTAAAAATTTAGGAATGATTTCAACTGCTAAAAGTGCTTTGATTTATTGATGAATTAGAAGAGTATAACAGTGTAAGTTATATAATATATATAATAGTATACATCCAAGGGAATAAGAATATGACATTCTTAGTCTTTCACAGTAAACCCCTGCCTCTACACCAGTAGTGGTTTTAGAACCATCTGTAAACCAAACAGTTCACCCTTAATACTGCATCCAAATTCATCTACCTCTTCAAACTGGGAAAAACAACAATGAAGATTCTGAAAAAGTTAAATCTGGGCACCATGTAATCCTTAACAATCTCAAGAATGTGACTGGGCAACTTATCCCATTCAAAAGATGAATGCTCCATTTCACAGGTCCAAGAACCCTTCTCCCACAACAATGGAGCCTAAAATAACCCTCCCAGGCACTAGCCTTGACATACAAATGCAAAGGAGGAATGCCCAAGAGGATTTGAAGAGCAACAGTAAGAGCAGTCCTCATAGCTTCTGTGATGCTCAGACAGGCCAACCTTTGAATCTTTTCAAATTCAATCCCGCAATTCTTAAGCAAAACTCTTTGCCACCAAAAATAATGGCAACATAGGTAATAATGGCTCTCACAATCATGATGTATAACCAGTATAGTAACCCTGGTTTAAGTCCCCATGTCTTACTCAAAATGTCTCTATAAGCCTATATGGGCTTTACAGGCTTTCCCAACAATAAAATCTACATGTGATTTCCAAATCAATCCCATGTCTAGTATAACACCAAGTTATTTGATTTGAATAGAAAACTGTAATCTCTTAACAAAGAGTAATGGCTCAATAAGTCCCATCAATTGTCTTCTTTGTGTAAAAGGTACAATTAAAGTATTTGCTGGATTTAACAGTCAATCCAATCTTATCACACCATTTGGAAACTATTGAGAGCTATCTGAAGCATTCACAAGGGATGCTTGTGAACCGGGTAAAAACAAAAAGGAACCAAACTTTATAAATAAAGATAGTATCGATAGATAGTTCGTTCAGTCGATTATTAAGAAGTATAATTCAAATATAAACACTTAATTAACAATCAAATTCGGGATACATTCATGACGCGGAAGAGAAAAATGTGGCATGAGGTGGTCCATCAAAGCATATCTTTGCGCCAACCGCCGCTACAGTCGGCACAAAGATACTTTCAGAAAAAAACACGCTTTTTACGGAACAGTCAGTTTTGGACCAGCAGTCAAGAGAATAAGTTACGTCGATTACCGGTGCACTCAAGAGTATTTATTCTTTCTTTTAGTTTCTTAACTATAATTAAAGTTCTGTTTTATAATTTATTAATGTAGCTTTATCTACAGACTATTTTATGCTCGCAATGTGACTTTATTGTACATGAAAATAATCTTCTTCCCTGTTAATATGGTGGGTATAGCCCACCCACCTTGTCCTCCAAGCTTTTATGTGACAATAAAAAGAAGGAAAAAATATGTTAAAGGAAAAACATGTTGAATTTATTTTTTACAGACAATACTATGATAATTGAAATAAAAACATTTCAGACATAAGATAAATCGACATCTTGCGCACTTATTTTTATAGACAATACTATGATAAAATAAAAACATTTCAGACGTAAGATAAATCGACATCTTGCGTACTTGATAAATCTTATTTCATCAGGACAATTAATACATGTGAGAGAATCTGTACATAAAAATTCAAAACATGCTTGCTTAACATTAGAAAATTGGCAACGATTATCTACTATTCCGGCTGACCCCAAGAATACAATATTAGAGGTCTGAATATATCGGATATGTGTAAATCTACAATTTATTCTTTTCTTGTAAATGGAATTCTTATCGTCTCTTTTTCCTCTTCGGTAGTATAATCGAAATTGGAATCTTCATTAGAATAGATGACTACTTGGGAAAAGGAACAACATTCTGATTGTGAGACATTTGATGATAGCGGACATCGATGTAAATCGAGAACTGTTTTAAATAAATGTATCGAATAAATAAACAACTTTTATTCAAAATTCAATTTCATTTTACTTTATATTAGACTATCTAACCTATACATTCTACAGATGTATACTCTGATAATATATTTGATAAGTTTTCAAATAAAATTTTTGCCAGTTCCTTTTCTTCAAGAGTTGATTCGGATGTCAAATTTGGGAAACCCAAATCATTGAGGATAATGTTTAACTCCTTAAGTATATTAAAAACATTAACTTCCATTTGTATTTCCTCAAACAAATCTCCGGTAAAACTTTCACGAAATAATTCGATTTATTCCTTTTCAATTTTTTAAATTTGATTTATTATAAAAACTTCCTTCGAACCAAGTAGTCCAGTATTACTATGCAACCAGTGCTGACATAGCATTTGTGCTGACCGCCTTAAGCCTCGTTTTTCTCTTCCGCGTCATGAATGTATCCCGAATTTGATTGTTGATTAAACATTTATATTAGAATTATACCTCTTAATAATCGACTGATCGAACTATCTATCTATTCTACCTTTATTTATAAAGTTTGGTTCCTTTTCGTTTTTACCCAGTTTGCAAGCACCCCTTGTAAGGATTATATAACCTGTAAATTCTACAGATGTATATTCTGATAATATATTTGATAAGTTTTCAAATAAAATTTTCGCCAGTTCCTTTTCTTCAAGAGTTGATTCGGATGTCAAATTTGGGAAACCCAAATCATTGAGGATAATGTTTAACTCCTTAAGTATATTAAAAACATTAACTTCCATTTGTATTTCCTCAAACAAATCTCCGGTAAAACTTTCACGAAATAATTCGATTTATTCCTTTTCAATTTTTTAAATTTGATTTATTATAAAAACTTCCTTCGAACCAAGTAGTCCAGTATTACTATGCAACCAGTGCTGACATAGCATTTGTGCTGACCGCCTTAAGCCTCGTTTTTCTCTTCCGCGTCATGAATGTATCCCGAATTTGATTGTACCTCGTTTTTCTCTTCCGCATCATGAATGTATCCCGAATTTGATTGTTGATTTTAAACATTTATATTAGAATTATACCTCTTAATAATCGACTGATCGAACTATCTATCTATTCTACCTTTATTTATAAAGTTTGGTTCCTTTTCGTTTTTACCCAGTTTGCAAGCACCCCTTGTCAGATACAGTCCTGAGAAACTTACCCACCACAATGATGGCTATGTCATCGAAGAATATACTAGTTTTCCATCTCAAATTCTGGATTTTTGGTAATATTTAAAACCAGAAAATTATTTATCAGATATTGAAAGTTACTGGTAATTAATATTAATATAATACAATATACTATTTTTTATTTCATTTAAAAAAAATATCAACCTTTCCATTTCTTCTTTCTGTGGAACTTTCTTTAGTGCTTCTTCCAAAATATGTTTTTGTTCTTCTAATCTGTTTAATATAAATTTATATTGATTATATTTAAATATGTTAAAACCATAAAATTATTATATAATGAAATATATTATTTGCTTATTCTGATTTTTCATCAATAAAGTTTTACCAGAAGTTTTTATCAATGATTTCCAAATTATTAAATATTATTATATTGTATTATTGATACAAAATTGTGGTAAAACTAATTGTACATTTCATTCCTACATTAAAAATTATGAAATGGAAGTGATTATATAAGACATTAAAAAAATGCCTTAAATCAGTGGTTTCCAAATTTTCTGTGTCTGCACCCCCCTTTTCTCATAAAAAATTGGTACACCCCTCATTTTCATAGAAGTCTAATTTTATAAATAGTTTCTACTTACAATTTAATACTACAAATCAATATACTATATTTTGTATAAATAAAGTTCTTATACATAAAAAATTATATATTTATTATGGTGTAATATTTTTTAATACAATTAAACAAATATTACAAAAAAAAAAACGAAAATTAGAATACACATTTAATACAACATAAAATTTGTGTGTTTTGAATAGATGGGCTTCAGCACAAATTCTCTCAAATCAAGATGTCATTGAAGATGTCACTATTCAATTCTTTTTCAATCACTAAATGAGATTGATATTTTTTCTTTAAAAACAGCTACAGCAAAAAGTTTCTGGATACATGGGTATGTGTATTTATAACCCTTTTGCTGAATTTTTTTTCAACACCAATGTGATGTTTTTTTTGTTTGTTTGTTTGTTTCAAAAAAGATGTTTTTGTTAATTCTTGTGCACCCCTTATGATAAACTAGCATCCCCTAGTGAGGTGTACCCTACAGTTTAGAAAACACTGCTTTAGATAGTTATTTATATCATTTTTAAAATATCTCAAAAAGTAAACAGTATAGTTTTCAAATTTTAGGGGATTACATAGTCTAATCATAATATCTATTTTTATAAAAATCAATTTTGCTATTCAAATAATCTTAATCTAGCCAAACTTCCCCCAGCGGTTTATTTTAGAATTAACTGCCAAATTAATAATTATTTCTTAAATTACGCTACGGTGCCACCATCTGTCGGATTAATAATTAATAATTTAAATTTAGGCTAAGGTGGCGCCATCTATTATTTAATAATTGAACTTTAATTTTTACTAATTTCCCGAAATTAAAAATTTGCCTTG
>AYEL01067390.1:0-59899 GCA_000484575.1 Olivierus martensii
TCTAAAAGCCATCTAAATATATATGTATTTAATTATAATATATAAATAAAATTTAAAAATATCACATTTTACTCAGTGTATACTGTCTTTTCAAAATTGTCAATTCTTCGGTGTGTTTAACTGCTATGTTTTTTACAATAAATTTCATTAATGTATTCTCAAATTTTTTGTATGTGTAGATAATGCATGATTGCGTTTAGAAATTTTAAACCAGAGGTTCTTAACTTTTGATGACTCCAGACCCCCAATGGATTGTCCAATATGATTCCATACCCTTTTCATTCACGTTCTGCCCAAATATTGTATAAATTAATACATTAAATAAAATAAATACCAGTACCCAGAGATCGAATCCCATACCCCAAGGGATATGGATACCTACGGTTAAGAACCTCTGTTTTAAACGAAAGTGATGAGGGCTAATTAACTGAAATGCATTTTTTGTATCCACAAAACACAATCAAATTTATCATTGAAATAAAGAACTTTTTCCATTTCTGAAAGTAATTTTTCTTGATTTAATTCCGAGACCACGATTTCTTATTGTGTGGATTCATCTGAAACAGCATCTAGCTTCTCTGTTCTAAGATTATATTTCAATATATGTATGCAATTTATTTATTTATTTTAATATTAAATGCATATTATCGATAGTTTTCAGTTTTTTAATATTTTGTAGATTATCCAGAGAAGTTAATTTCCCGACTATACCGGTTAATCGGGAATCTATTGTGTGTATATATATATATATAAAATAGATATTGTGTGTGGAATGTTTTACATTATAATATAGGATATTGTTTACCATTAATATACCGGTAAGCATTTACTTACATCACCCTTTTTAACGTTCGATTCTGAAATAAGTTTTCATTCTACAACTGTCATTAGATAGTAGTCAGTATCAAAGTTAAGGTGTAACATTTAGTTTATTTTCATTAAATATTATAAATTTTAGAAAATAATATATAGTAATTAAGTCATTATTTATATACGGGTTATGTATGAATTAACTGCAATTAAGTATTGTTTGGGCAGGGCTGGTCGTGTCAGCTAGTAATTTATAAACTACTGTATATTTATGTTTGATTTACTGATTATTTAAAAACGAAAGAGGAATGCTTAGAAATATAATACTGTACTAAATATTGTTAAGCATTAACATGTACGTCTTTTTACATCCGCCTTGTTTTTTATTCTGCCAAATTAGTATTTTTGTTTTGCTACATTAAATAATAATATTTTAAAAGGTTTTTCAGGTGGTTTCAAATATATGTTTTGGATATATGTTAACGTTTTTAGATAATTATTGTGCAGCATTGATAAATTAAAAAAATTCTTTTAAGAAACTGTTGCCAGCTATCAAATTTCTACTGAAACGGCCGTTTTTACTTATTTTTAAAATTAGTAAAAAAAAAGGTTTTATATTAATTACTGTATTTACTGAAGATATTCTAATCATTATTTTTTCTTCGTTATCGATTTCCATTATTGAAAAATGGCAAAGGTGGCGAAGGAAATGCCGAACTAATGAGTAATGCATGTGTAAGTGATCCCATTATCGATGCAATGTTTTGAAGTACGAATTACATACTGTATTTTGACATTAAAATAGTTCTTTTAATTTCAGAATGTTTTGTCATACTACGGATGTAGCTTCTAGTAAACCAATAGAAACATATTTACAGGGGATATCATCATCCAATTTTTAGATCGCCTATAATATACTTTTGCTAAATTGGAAGTCCCATAGTTATGAAAAAAGACTCAGCAGACGGCATTTATATGCAGTTACACAATTCTCAAGTTGATTCTGTTTTCGTGCGTCATATACTTGTACATTATTATCTATTTACAAGGTTTGTAAATACAATATTGTACTATACCAGTGGTCTCCAAACTTTTTGACTTCGTATCCCTAAGACAGAAAAAATAAATTGCGCGTACCCCCAATTGATTGAGCATAAATCTATTGTAATTAGTGTTTTAAGAGGAAATAAGGCCTTATGTAATATAAAAAAACGCTATAATTGCATATTATTTTTATTATAAACATAGATACATATTTATTTTTCTTATTACAATTATGAGAAGAATGGGAATGCATATTTATTTTTCTAATTAAAATTTAATGAGAAGAATGGGCTTGCATTTGTTTAAATTCTGAAAATGCTGGTTTGATGTTATCTGACACTGCGATATGAAGGTTTGGTAGTTTAATTTATTTCGATATTTAGTTTTAATACTCAGTATCTAACAGCTTATAGAGTCTATAAACAATATATAAAAATTGTTTTTATCGTACCCCCAGGTATCGTCTCTCGTACCCCACTTTGGAGACCACTATACTAAGCAATAATATGGTTGATCAAAATGCTGTTTGTTATAGCATTTATATGTTTATTATCATCAAAAATATCATAGAGGTTTATCGTTATGGCTATCTAGTTCTTGGATTAAGTGTTAGAAATATACGACAATATCAGTTACTTTCGCAATTGTAAATGGGCTAAAAATTTCTATTTCTCTTTATTTCGAATTACTATATATATATGATTAGGCAAATTTCAAGCATATATTTCTATTATAAGTAGATGTAATGAAAATAATATACTGTATAAATCATATGGCGAGTAGCTTCTACGATGAAAAAAATCTTCTGCTATTGCAAAATTTTCCACAATTTTCATTTAATTAAACTTTTGATATGTTAAGTGGAATTGGCAATTTAGATTAAGATCTTTTAGTATCAGCAGACAAAGGATATTGTGAAAGTTTAAATATTTAGTCTCTCTCTTTAACTAAACATATTTGACATTACTCTCCTTATTTAAATATTTTAAAGATTTCTTTTGAAAAGATATTTAAAACAGATTATACATATATTTAAAAACTATTTTTGAGATAATACCATTCATAGAATAATGTATTGAAAGTGCAAATTGTTGACCTGGAATTTCATGTTGATACTATGCACTAATGAAATACTGTAAACGAAAAACAATGATTGCTTTTGAACATTCTCTAAAATAATTTTCAAATATATTAGAAATACCGTATTTCAGATATGTATCTAATGCCACTCTTCTTTGAAAAATACCTTTTTGAGAGAAGATTAATAAATAGTTTTCATCAAATATTTAATTAATTCATATTTAAAAAAAAGTTTTTAAATCTGTTTCTACTCCTACATCAAAATGAAACATTTTATATGTTTGATAAGAATCGCCGAACATAGTTAAATTAGTATTTTAAATATTTTAGATAACGATGATGTCAGTTGTTGATTAACAAAAAATAAATCAATAGAAACTTCCGCTAAAAGTTTTACTTACACTATACTCTGTAAATCATAATTTAGCTTTGTGCAAAACAAAATCATAATTGTTAGACGTTTTTACTGTGAATTTCTTGTTTGTTATTATGAAGCGATGTAACGAAATGTAATTTTTTTAAGTAAAAATTGAGCATTTTTAAAAAAATGATATATCAATGAAAAATAATTTGTTAAGAGTTCTTTATGATCGCAAGAAAATCCTATATCTTTAAACTACTGATATCTGTTATAAGATGCCAAATTTTTTTTTTTTTTAAAACTTCGGCATCTTATAAAAAATAAAGCAGATTTATAAAATTATTTTATCTGTATTGTATTATTATTCAGTAAAATGAATTGCGGTTTATTAAATATAATAATATCAACCAGCGATAAATTTCGGTATATTAAAAATGCCAGTAATTTTTGATTAACTCATTTTGTTCTTTATATAAGAAAATGTTAAATATAGAACAATGAATTTGCGAGATTTCTTGTGAAAAGCTATAAAACAGGATAATTTAATTTATATTGCGAAAGTGTCTCATGATATTACTTAATCAGAGATTGTTTTTTTATTTGGAAACACTCGTAAATATTTGTTATGTAGTGTAAAGACGATGCATGACATTTTTAATTCTTAAAATAACCTGTTGCGTCTTTATCCACCTCTTTAACCTAAAACGAAAAGGATATGCGAAAATCCTTCTCAATCAATATTCTCTCTTGTCACATGACTGGTCAATTTAAAGCAGGAAGTTTCGTTATCTTTGGATCTAAACTAGATTAATACATTAGATGTAATGTTAAAAAAAAAACACATAATGCGTTTAATAGTAAGTCAAGATTTTTTGAATAATTGGGAAAAAAAATTTATCAGAAAAGGAAAATGAACAACGTAATGGGAATATCCAGGAAACTGCGGTCTGTGAACGACAGTGGCGCTTTGGTGTCGACTGCGCCTGCGCCATTGTACACTCTGCAGTGCCGACTCCTGTCTACTGTGGATATCGTATATGTTTATACGAGACCGAATTTGATATAACCGATGTAGGATTTATTAATTTTTATATAAAATTGTTTAATTTTTGAAAGGAGAAATGAAAGGAGGACACGTTTGGGATAATAACAACACCGTACCTAATCAAGACAAACACAGCGGTCATGGAAATAAATGGAAGATGTCGAACTGTGAGTATTTTTCTACGTTTCGTAAACGATCCGATACGTTAAGAGATGATTTACGATGCTCAAATGATTCGCATTTATCTTTTTAAAACAAACAGTACCAGAATTAAACGACAGAGAATTAATTTTCTCTGGCAGTTTATTAAAACCGCCACATACTGTTACTTCATTAACCGATTTTCTTGCACTTGCTTCTGTTTTCTGGCTAAAATTCGATAAAAATTTTTAATAATAATTTATTTATATTATATTTGAGATATATCATTAAGGGATATTGTATTACCGTTCCATTTTGAAAGTATTATTTCGTTTATTTGATTATAACGCATAATAATAATTTTCTTATTAATATTTAGCATCTTAATAATTAATAAGTTACTGCTAGCAAGCTCGATTAATAATCAGTTTATCTAATTTTTACGTAACAATAATAGTAAATTTCGGACTGTGTAAATGAAATCTTGTCGTATGTTTAATAAATGGTGGCCAGATTAGATCAACTAATCCATCTTTATCACTTTGGTTTCGCTTCGGTTGCTGATCTTAATTTAGACCATGTTTTTTATTAATTATATAAACACATATAGTTGAGAAGTGGTTATTATTATTTAATTGTTTACTGGTGTGTTTGTACGATGGTTTGCTCGATGTTCAGAAGAGGTGGCTGTATTGATCTACTCCAGAAATAACCGTGTGTGCTCTTAGAAGCAGGCATTTGAAGGTCGTCGTGTTTAAACTGTATTACGTAGTTCACTGCCGAAATGATAACATTATTATGTTTATGTGCATATAGTAATATAGTATACGTATATGTATATACACGTATATTAGATTATATTATATATGTTTACACAAAATCATTTACAGCTGCATTCAAGCTAAATAAATTACTCGAACGTGTGGTGATGTATATTATCTGTTCCTAATTCGTTTAATGGTATTTTTATGCGATATATGGTAACATAATACGAATAAACACGAAAATTACATATGCATTTATAATTTTCGTCTAAAATTATCTTATACGATGAGTAGATAAAATATTCCCAGTTAGTATATGTTGTAATGTTACGTTTTAACTTACAATACGTGGCATATTTAAGAATTTACAATGCTTTAATTGGATGAGAAAAATAATTTGCTAAATTAACATCATACTTCTATAACGCAACTTAAACGATATTGCCTAATGCACTAATTACCGCATCGTACCATGCTTGTGGGAACATTCAGATATATTAAAGCAGATATACCTAAGGAATCCAATATTTTATGACTATTCTTGAATAATTTAGTTTATATGATATTGTGCGATGAATTTAACTCTGAATTATCAAGATAATCTATTTTTTAGCGTATATGATAATACAGTATTTTTGTTTCTTTTGAATTAAAATTTTAATTTTGTTTTTTTTTTACAGTATGATATTTTAACATAAAAACTCTGCGTGTAGAATTAGAAGAAAAAAAATGGTGTAAAAACTATATTGGATTTAAATATTTCTTTATCCTCTCATCGTTGATATTGGATAAAATCCAAAATTAGTTTCGACTCATAATCTCTTAATAGCCATATGTGCTCTATTGTACATTAAAACAAAAAAGAACGTCGGCAGGAGATGAAAGAGTGGATGACGTCAGTTTCAGAGATTAATTCTCCAGTGATGTTTAGTTGTCGCAGGAGCTGACCCATTTGGCATTTGTGTTATGCCCTTAGCTTTAATTTTCCAAAAATTGTGTTTCCGTTGTCGTTATTGTTATGTTGTGTGCATTTAAATTAATCTAATTAAATTCAATGAATTTTATGTATCACGAAGCTATTATCTTCATAATTCAGTTATTTATTGAATATTTAATATATTGTACTCTATTTAAATTATAATAAAGGTTCAGTTAAAAAATTATGTATAAGAAACTGCAAATATTTGATTAAATAGAGTATGGAATGCCCTTTATATGATCAATACTGTAATTTATCCTTTAAAATGTTTGATTTATAAAAATAAGAGGCGTAGTAATAGTTTCCAATTTCTGTAAAGTTAATACTGTATTTAATCTTCATTATTTTGTTTTTATATGCAAAATTTCATAAATATTCGAAAAATCCATTTTACAATAATAATAGATAATCTAAGCTTCATAATAATATCTTGCGTTATCTTCAAGATAAAATTTTAATATTAATTTTGTTATTTGATCAAATGATGTTTTCAAAATAAATTCATAAAATATTCACCAAACCAGGAGAAATAGAGATAGTTTTACTATAAGGAAAAAATGAATGTGACAGTTGAAAAATAAATTGCTATTGAACATCTAATTTACTGTATCATGTGTAACGACAAGGAAAAAAATTAAAACCAGCAACCATACCAAATTAAAAATATATTTTTAATTTTTTTAATAAATGTTTAGTTAAAAATTATAATTTAATTTTCAAGTTGGTTTCCATTAAAAAATTAAAATATTTAAACAGGTTTTTTTTTTAATTTCAAGTGTAATTTTCTTAGTTAAGATTAATTAAACTTATTTAATATAAGATCTTTTTTAACGATACACAATACTGTATAATATATTCCTTATGAAACCGAAAAGCGTTATCATTCTCTTAATAAAATCTTGATTTGTATAGAAAATAAGGGTAGTCCTTACTAAAGTTTGATGATGCATGATTTCTGAATTACGTTATAATTAATGCTAACAAGTAAGATTAATAAAACTATATACAGTACTATATATTTTTTTTTTCTAGAATACTGTACAGTACGTCTTTGATATTTATACTGAAGGATAATATTTAGCGTAATCAAACGTAAAATCAGAAAGATGAACTTATTTTCCTTTTCATCCTTATCTCGAATCATAAAAAATTCGGGTCATTGACATATTTTTAATATTTTTTTCCATGGTTTGTTTTCATGCGGAACTCAGGTTCATTACAAGAATTCTCTAAATGTTTAAGTTCTGTTTAACACATAGTTTAAGTGATATTTTAGCAAAAACAGTTCATTAAAGTGACATATATATATATATGTCCGTTTTATAAATCTTGTTCTAAAAAATATCAAAAGTAAATTATTTTGATTAGTACATTTAATCCATTGATACAGTATATCGAAAAGAATACTATTAACTTAATGCAATTTAATAGGCTAGCAGTATATTTAAGATTACACTATACTTCTATGTGCGATCTAAAGTCACATCAAAATTTCAACTTTTCAAATAAACTTTAATAAAATATAAATTTAATTTTTTATATTTTAACCATATTTTCTGGAATATTTTTCAAGAAATAAAATTAATATGCAGTATAAATTATAATATATTTTCTATTTTTTAATTTTTCGGTGAAATTAAGTACAGAAATTATACAAATATAACATTAAAATAGTATATATATTTAATTTTTTTTTTACTATATTAGCTGTAAATTGTTAGAAAAAGAATACTATATTATATTGTGAAATATTACAAATAATGCATATGAAAATTTTTAAACAATGATTTTGAAATATTCTGAAGGCTTTTTAAGAATTGCATACTCTAATTAATTCACTGTAAGAGTTGAATAGTTTGACCTTGATTAAATAAGATACGATCACTGTTCACAATTTCGCTTTTAACGAAATGCGTATGTTTCTAATTATTATGAATTAGTATCACATGTATAACATAATGTACAAGACGTGTAATATTGAATATAGCGCACTATTTTTGAAATATAATAATGCAAAAATTTTTGCATTTTAATCATTCTATTGTAAAATAATTTATTTCAACAATTAAAACAACTAATATTAGTTCTTTTCAAAATCATGCAAATATATACTGTTTTGATGTATTTCTTGAAAGTCTCTAAAAAAATTAGGTATACATTGTGAACAAATTTCAATAATCCGAATGTTTTTAAGATTTAAATCCATGGATTTATTAATTTTTTTTTTGTTATCAAATAAGTTGTTTCTGTATAGCCTATATAATATAAACTTATGCCGTATTTCTATGTTTCTGAAAATTATAATTGATAATTTACTGCGATGTCATCTGTTGCTTTAATTTTTGATAATTTGCTAAATATTTTATAGAACTTTTGGCAATATCTAGGTATTGTAATTAACTAAAAATTATAAATAAAATCGTATTATGATTTTTGAAATTAAGGGTATGTGATAAATTCCAAGTTACATTTCGAAATTCATTTTCATTTAAACGGAAGTTTAATAAATTCGCTCTGATGAGGAAACTGATGATTGTATTGTTCGTTCATTCTGGAAATCCAGTCATCACTTTTAATAAGGAACACATTGATTCCTATTTATATTATACGAATTTACTGTTCTTCTAACTAGTAATAACGTTAATAATAATAATACTGTGTAAACATTTTGGATAAATAAATTTTCATTATCTGCTTCCTTTTCTCTGAATTTGTCACGCTTTTATTTGCATATAAATACAGTACAATTAAGTCTAGGGTCCAGTAATTTGAAAAAGAATATATACAGCTCACCTTTACATTGGTTAACTGGTTTGTATAAAAGGGGATAGTCGGTCGGATCATGGCCCTGACCATCTCACCTCGTTCTACTGTTTTGTTAAGAATTCGTTGTGGGTGGTGACTTTCGCTTGACTTTACATATTTTCAGGGACTCCAATTCCAATATTTATTAGGTTTAAATACAGCTTTCTGCTGTTGCGAATTTTTATTAAAAAACTGTACATTATTAACTTGAAATTTTAAATATTTGGATAGATAACTTTTCAGAGTAGATATTTGTGTAAATTGAAAGAGGAAATTTGTAATAATATAAATATATTAAGTTAAAATACATTTTTAACTATTTACATCAAGCACTTTAACTGATAAATATCTATAGAATCTAATTTAGAAATTCACCTACATTTTTATGTATTCTGTTTCATTTCTTTTAGTATAAACAAAATTTCTTTGATTTTGCTATTAAATATAATTCTTCAAGTCAATTTTGATGAAATTCAATTTTTCATGAAACTTGATTCATTGAACTTTTTAAGATACGGCGGAACTTAAATTATGTTGACTTAAAGCAAGGCCATCACTAAACTATTTTTGAAAGGACTTAGGTTCTTTCAAAAAATTCTCACTCCTCAGCAAATTGCTCTATTTATATAATCATATACAATATTACAAAAGCCATTAAATTAAATAATATAACAAAATTAAAGAAAAACAGATTTTTATATAATTAAAAATAAATAAATTTTAACAAACTTCCTGTGATTTTATTTTTTGTTTGTAATTATTATTAAATTAGATAATTAAAAATCTGCATCTATACCCAACTATTTTTATGTTGACCTTCATGCATATAAAATTTAGTCCATTTTTTTTTTTTTTTAGACATGATCACTATGATTGTTTAAAATATAATTCTCTCTCGTTCTTTGAGAATATCAAATAAATGTCACTAGAAAAACTTCATATATAACAAGAATTGAATATTTAAATTTACGATAGAAAAATATTTTGTAATTAATGGTGATCTTTTAGTTATTATTATTTATCTGATAATAAGATTACGACTCAGAAAAAATATAGAGAAAAAAAAATATTTAAAAAAATCTTACTTTAAATGTAAAAATATTAGATCTATCAATTTCATCATTTTATATTATAGATTAGAATAAAATTTATTATTTGAAGAAGTATGGTTAGCTTCCATAGCCCCTATTGATCCACCTTGCAGTCATATATGAACAGTTATTTTTTTTAATCTCATATATTATGAGTACATACTGAATTTGTGCTCACTGGCATCTACTATTAAATATTTTTCAGTGAATCCAGAATGGCTGGTTCTCTACCTCATTCGTCGACCTGTCGTGCTACCTGTTTGTGACGGGACTGCATTGATCTGTCTTGATATAATCTACAATGCAGCTTAAAATCCAAAATGGCTTAAAAAATCAGATTATTTTTAGAACCCAATAATTGGTTATAGAATATATTATAATTTATAAATAAACATTTTTATTCATAGAATTTCAATACCCTTATTTTTATCACAGCAAATTTTTTTGAAATAAAAATAAAAAAATTGCGAAAGATGTTGAAATCCTAAAAAAAAATCACAATTGCGAAAATAATTAATGAAAAATGTTAACAAATATTTCCTTTTGTTAATTCAAAAAATGATTATTATTTTTTAAATAAACAGTTTTGTTTAAAAAAATTGGATACTTTTACATTATTTGTTTATATTATTATTCGTATTATATTTTATAAATCGATAAAAAAATTTCTCAACATCGCGCTTTTCGTATATAGTTTTTTTTTTTTTTCTAATTTATTTAAATTTTTTAAATTTCTAACGACGTTTATTGGATTTGCGAATCGTATTATATTTGATTGTTCTAACTATTGTTTGCTCTATCGATTCAATAATATTGTTTCCGTAATAAAATAACTACTACAAAATTTTCGTATCATGCTCTATTTTTAACGGGGAAAACGTTCGTATTTACGGATATGCCCAATGCTATCAATTTCCTTTTAAATTAATAAGTCGAATAATAATCATTAAACTTAAAAAGTGACAAAGATTATATTTACTTTATATATATATATATATACATACGGCCATTAATTCTTTTAAAATCAGTAAATCAATTAAGCATTTAAATATTATTGCCCGAAGTAAATTGTAATTTATGGAGTTTTTCAAATTTTTAAACTAAATTAGTTACAAGTTGGTTGTTACGTAACTTATACATAATTTTTAACTCGTTTTAAATATAGAAGCGTCTGCAATAGAGGTTAAATTTAAGAGTTCCAAAAATAATTTTGAGATTTAAGTACAGATAATTATTTTGTTATTTCGTGTTGTATTTTATATTGTTTAATTATTAATTCAATTAATAATTAATTAGATATAATAGGTTATTATATATATTAGATATATAAATCTGATATTAAATAAAAATTTGGATTTTTAAGTTGACAATGTTCTGATTGATTTGTTAAGGACTTCCGAAAATAAAATTTAATGAGAAACTTTTCAAATTAGGAATTTTTTTGAATATTCTAAATGCTATAGTTGTTTGAATATTAAGTCAAATAAAACAACGAAACGTAGGCATCTATTAAATCATATCTAGTACAAATGGGCTAGATAATTTGGTTTCTTTATTAGTTCAGTGGTGCCTCGCAATTCGACACTAATCCGTCACCGAACTAATATCGAATTGAGATACTGTCGAATTGCGGGACAATATTTTTCACATAAGACTATGGAAAATAGGTTAATTGTCGGACCCCCATCCCACTCCCCTAACTAGTGAGTGAGAGAGATACCTTTACTATATGTATTTTATTATTATATAACACACTAAATTACAAAATACACTATTTTATACATAATAAACTCAATGTATTAGCCCTTGGAAGTTGGAATAAAGTCTTCTTTATCCTGTTCTACCTTTTGAATCTGTGAAACCAGGCTCGACTTTCTTTACATTCTTCCATTTGATCTGAGGTACATCCTGGATTTTTCTTCTGAAATCCTTTGAAAATTAATCCAGCCTTCTCATAGATCATTGCCCAAGTTATTGGATCTCTCTTCATCTATCTTTATCTAATTCAGATGAGAAGCAACTTTTCCATCTCTTCAATGATTAAAGTTCTATTTTTGTCTAAAATCTTCATTGCTCCGGCAGACACCCTAGCACCCATAATCTCTCTCTGTTGCAAAAACATTGCCAAATTGTCCTAGGAATGCCATACTTTTGAGCTACATCTGTAATTGTTCTACTTTTCTGCACAATATCTATGCTCAATCAAGTTTTCTTCTTTCCGAATTATTCCTCTGTTCACTTCTCTTTGAACCAATCCCTAAATTTCATTCAAGAAAATAATAACTACAAATGCATAAATTTTTTATTTTCTAAAAAATGCAGAATTAAAAATTAAAATCAACAACATGGCAAATACCAAAGCAGTCCAAGAAGAACTAACAAATAACAAATGACATTACACAATTCCATGTATGTGCATGCGCCATCCCGTGAAACCCAGCTGTTGAATTGCAAAATGTTGAATTGCGAGGAACCACTGTATTAAATTATTGGCGATCATTAATATCTAAACAATCATCAGTAATATCAAAGATAAGAAAAAGGGGTATTTAGATAATCTTTTTCTTTTAATATCTGAGAATGTAAGCTATTAGAATGCAAATACATTTTGCAGAATGTCAAGGAGAATAATTGCATCATGTCTTGATTTAGACATATATAATGGATTTTAATCTCATCAAATTTGACTGGACCAAAATTGATATTTAAAGCAAAATCCTTGATGATTCTATATTTAAAATTTCAATTTTTCTGGTCCATTACAGCCTTAAAATCTGTTTTTAAAGTTAATACCTTAAAAACATGATGAGACTGAGACAATGCAAATTGAAATAATAATTTCCTTATGAAACCATAGAAATATGAAAAAGAGGGAACTGCCATTACTGTTTGCAACAAATAGAAAATTGCAAGAAGCATCCACAGCAGTGGCGTAGCTATGTATTCAGTGCCCTGGAGCAAGTAAAATTGGTGCCCCTTTTCTCTCGGAAAAGTTCTGGTAAAAGTGTTTTGAGGTTTAAAAAGCACATATGTATTTATTTCAATTTAAAATCTTACTTAGTTGAGATTCAAGGCATTTTAACAATAAAATATTCAATGTAATAAATACAAATATAAAATAATGCATAATTCTTTAAATACAGAGTACCTACTTAATTTACTACATATTTTATAGATTATATTGACAAAATATATATATTTTTAGTTTCCAGTAAACAATTATAATAATAATAAAAAATTTATAAAGTCATTAAAACAGGACAATAACTTACAATCCACAGTATACTCAATAAATTTTCAAAATTACATAACACATTCATTCAAGAATCAAACTTGTAATTCTTATACTACAGTAAGTAAACAAAGAAAATATAAAGTGCTAAATACTAATCTTACTTAAAAAAATTTGCCTTTATTCTGCACTGATGTTAGCATGCTCTCCTGGGATTCCTCGGATAAACATAACTTCTTTGCTGTGAAACACAGTTTGTAAATACATAGAACAAGTGCTCTAGACACTCACATTCTTCTTAACAATCATCATACAGTTTTACAAGTTTAGATGTATAAAATATTAAATTTATAATGTAATCAAAATTATAAGTCAAGTATATATTAAGATATTTAGGGTGCTTATAGTTTTATTTATCTAAAAAGTATTTTTCATTTTTAGTATATTTTATAGTAAATCAAAAATAAATTTTATACAAATATTTTTATAAATCTTTATTTTGCCCTTTCTAATTTTGTGCTCTTATGATTCATGCACCTGGAACAGTTTGCTCAAATTTAACTGTTTATGCCCATGATCCACAGTATGTATAGCACACCTACTTTATATTTGAAGCAAAAACTGAACAATGCAGAATGCTGAAATTTGAGAAAGAAAAATTTTTACTATGGTATAAAGATTATAAGGTATAATGCACATATCTTTTCTGCTAACCACCATATTGATGATGTAAAGCTGAGTGAAGTAACTTAGCACTATATATCAATAAATTAAGGTGTTTAGATAAGAATATTATAATTTTAATATAAGATGTTTATTTGTAAAATTACATTATGCTATACTGTATTATTTGGTTGCATTAATAGCACTTAGAAAATGTCAGGTATATGCCTTTTATTAATTTCCTATTGATAGCAAATATAATGTAGAGTAACTGGGGGAATTATGGAATGGGAAGGTTATATGGAATAGTATGGTTTCTCATAGAAGAGGTGGTTTTGTAAAACTGTAATAATGCAGAATTTTTGCGATAAGTGGTGACATACTTTGACCTCAGTTTCGATTTCCTTGGTGGGAAGCGTGATGATTTAAAATAGTGAACATGTTTTCATCAAATACAATTTCCTTGGTGGGAAGCATGATGATTTAAAATAGTGAACATGTTTTCATCAAATACAAAAATTTTTGCGTCATCTGAAATCATCGGATCTGTAAAGACTATAGGTAAGATGATTATTATTTTATGAGTTTCTTAAGAGTATTTAGGAAGCAGCTTTCATAATATCTCTTCCTATTTTGAGAGATTTGGCTTCTATTTTAGGAGGCTTGGGTCAAATATTGTCGTATGGATGGTGACAATACAGAATACTATTACATCTTGACAAGTTCAGTCCTACTACTATAATTTAAGTCAACGTATGATTCATTAAAATTTAAATAGACATATGATCAGACTATTTTCTAAATTAGGCTTTTTCTTTGAAAAGAGTATAAGTATAACGGACTTTTTTAATGACTAAATAATTTAAAGTAATTTTAGCGCCATCCCGTAATCAGACTATTTATTATTTAATCAATGAGTGGCGCCATCTATTAATTAATAATTAAACTAGAATTTTAACTAATTATTTTATCTGAAGAAAAAAAATCTAAAATTAAAACAAAAGCTACAATGATCAAACAAAAATATAAAACTATTAAAAAATATTTGATTTATTGTATATTGTATTTGAAATACATATAAAATTTGTAAAAATTTACAATTTAATTACATTCACCACGTATTCATCTTTGGTTTTATTTTTGATGTTTTTAAATTTATTAATGATTTTATTGTCGTCGTAAGAAGGGCAAATGGGAATGTGAGAGAAAAACGAACATTTTAATTTACTGCTAAGAGGCAATTGGTAACATTCTTTGGTTGCATTAGAAGAATGACTTTTTTGTTGTTTTTGTTGGTTCCATTTGATAATTCCTCTTTCCTCGTCGGAACCTGAAATTTCGAGTTTTGAAGGAAAAAAAATTGAAAATATTCTTAAGTTTATATCTGCTATACAATTTCCTCGTACCTGGAATTGTGTTATCCAAAATAAATCCGATAAATCCTCCAACGAACATGCTAGTTCCAAGTAATACACTAAATATTTGGTCCAGAGTCGGTACTCCTGCATTAAAAAAGTTTATAGATTAAAAAAAATCATATTATAGCTTGTCATTTATCAAATTTCAGACTAACCAGTTTGGATAGAATGGGGATTAGCTTGTATCCATTTGGGAATACATATTCCTAAAAACAAACTTAAACCCAGTATAAAGAGATTCCGAGTTGAATTGAGATTGATGTATTGCAGATTAGATAGTCCTACAGCCGTGACCATGGAAAACATAATGCAGAAAATTCCACCGATAATAGGTTCTGGTATTGTCATGAAAAGCGTACCAAACTTGCTTAAGAATCCGAAAAGAATCATTACCAGAGATCCATACTGAACTACTCTTCTACTACCCACCTTGATGCAGAAACAAGCAACACTTGTGTTACACATCAATATGGATATAGGAACATTAGCATCAAATCTTACCTTGGTTATACCGATGGCACCGATGTTTTCGCTAAAAGATGTGCTTCCACTACCTGTGCCCCAAACACCTGATAAGATGCAGCCGATTCCTTCTATGAATATACCTCTGTTGATAGCGTGAGTAGGAGGTGGAGGTGCTCCCGATATTCTAGCACAGGCGTAATAATCACCGATGGATTCTACGATAGACGATATTACTCCAGCTAAAATACCCAATACGGCAGAAGTAGTGACAGTTGGTAATCCCCATTGTCCTAGATGATACCATTTTATTTAATTTTTAATTTTTAGAGAATAATTAATCGCAGTGAACATACCTGGATAAGGAAACCTGAACCAGGGACTGTCATACAAAACGGACAATCTCAGGTCTGTTCTGGCCGGGCTGTTTTCAGAAAATACATTGGCAGCAGTCAAAATGGCACAGAATAACCAAGATACCAAAATCGTCAGAAGAACCTGCAGTAAAAATTTTGCAATTTAGGTTGAATATATATATCTATTTTATGACTAGAAAAATTAAAATTACCGGAAATAATTTGAAAAATGGATAACTGCTTTTGCTGAATCCACTGGATTTTTGGTAGACACAAATGGGAATGTTTACATTTCGTAGATATTGAGAAAATAAAGCTAATAATAATATAGCTCTAAGAAATTAAAAATAAAATGTTAATGATTAATTGCTGTTATATTTTTTGGTAATAACACATACTTACAGGAAAGCGATACCCCAATTTCCGCTCGCCTGATTAGCTGCTTCCGCAAATAGAGGAAGACCTACTAATGCTATGGTAGGGGTTATAGCTAGAGGAGTGATCCAGTGCAGTAGAAAACCAACTAATCCTGTAAATCCTACCGCTACTTCAAAAATAGCGGCACAGGCTATAGATCCTTGAATCTAAAGAGATAAAAATAAGTTTAATTTTAATTTGGATGATGTCTGTACATCTATGAATACTAACCAATCTCATCCTAGATTGCCAAATTTCTTCGAAATCGGCTTCTGTTAAGGAATGATTTAAATTTGAATGGCTATTGATATCTGTCGGACATTTCCATTCCGGAAGATTAAGTATAGCTAAGGCTGGAACTAAAAAAGCCATTGAACTTCCCTGAACGATTGGTAATCTAGAAACGGAAAATTATATTGAACTGTTACGTATTGAAGATTCCATACCGAAATAAAATTAAGAACATAAACTACATTCTAGATTACATCCCGATAGCTGCAAGATTACGTGGTAAATTTTAAAGTAAGTTATTACTCTCACCAAAATTTGTTGATCATAAATTAAACAACAATAGGTTTATGGAATATATAAAGATGAATTACAATAATTTTTAGTACTTTCCAATGAATGCAGCCATTTTCTCGTTATATATCATTTAGCAAATACTATTAATGAAACATCCTATACAGAGAATGCTAACAAATAATATAAAAGTTAGCAAAACAGTTGTAATATTTTCCATACTTTCAATACGAGGAATCACAAAAAAATTATAATTTTTATATATTCTCATCTTAGCATTTTATCAAATGTTTCCAAATGTATGTTGGAAGAAAATATTTTGAATATTTATAAATATTTATTTAATTATAGTTTGACAATACGATCTTTACTAAACTGGAAACAGAAAAATCAAATATAATAATGGAGAACATATTTATTATGAATTCTTGTGTATTTAAAAAATGATTCGGGAATAAGATATACGAATATATTCGTCGCTAATTGATTCTTGAAAAGCAGATCAAATAGCGATATTTTGGTTCAAATATAAGTAAAACATTAAACCTTCTCCTACCTGCTCTCATCATGGTTCCAATTCCTCAATCATATTCTGTGTAGTCTTTCAGCTAGTTATTGTTGTTTTTCTAAAAGTTATTTTTTATAATATATTTCATGTATTTATTTACACAATAACTTCTGAGACTATGCAGACAGTATGTGTTTCTAAAAGTTATTTTTTCTAATATATTTCATGTATTTATTTACACAATAACTTCTGAGACTATGCAGACAGTATGTGAAAATTCAGTTTCAAATCCTGTATTATTGTATAAACTCTAATCTTTATATGTATTACTCTTTCATTTGAATTATAAAAATATCTCAAAATATTTTACTTAATATGCATTAAAATCCACACTAATATAGTTATATACAAAGGTATATTTCCACCTATTTCCGCCAAATATATAAAATTTTTCCGGGCGCTATTCGCTCCATACTTTGTAGAAAATTATTTGAGTTTATCAGAAAAGAAAACTTACTACAAAAAATAAGTTTGAAGTACGAATGCAGCCCTATTTACTACATCTAGAGGTGTCTAAATCGACATAGGTCGACTAGAGTCTAGAGTCTAACTATAGACACCTATAGTTAGACTCTAGACTATAGTTGAAAGTATAGTGGGATGGGAAAACTTTTGGGAGAAAGGGCCACATTGCATCAATGAAATACAACCTAGGGCCGCACTTTCCCAGCGATCCCTATCCTTAACCATCTGATCCACCCTTCACGGGTGTGGGTGTAGTCCGTGGTTGGAAGTGATCCTGTCCTTTAGTAATTTATCTGATTGGAAAGGGGGTAAAACAAAAACTCCCAAAATCCCGCATTCACCTAATAACTGTCTGAGGTAATAAAATTCTCTTAGAAAATTATGTAACCAAAATAGAAAGATCCTAAGCGGTGCCTTTGCTGACTAAGATATTATAAAAGGGCGACATATTAAAATTAAGCAAATTTTCTTAGTAGATAAGCTTTCATTGGCCGTCATATGAATCATGGGTTGAATAACGCCAGCAGTCCGAAAAAAGTGAAACCGCCATTTTTAGAGAACTCAGCACAGTCGAAATTCTTTTAGATTATGGATTAAAATTATAATTTAATCATTTTAAATTTGAAACAATAATTAAAAATATCTGTTTAGGAAATTGCACAAATATTAATACAAACATCGTGTAAGTACGAAAGGTATTGAGATGATTGACTGACAAAACGATTTTATTTGATTTTGAATGTATTTTGCAATGGATTTCTTATGCAATTCAAATCTATTTTTGTAAGAAATATGACAGTGTAATGATACCTACAGTTTATCATATGAATTATTACGCAATCACATTTATTCTGGTTAATCAAGTCTATTTTTGTAAGAAATATGACAGTGTAATGATACCTACAGTTTATCATATGAATTATTATTTATTACTTTTCTAGAAATTACATAAACTATATTTGCTGAATATGTGAAATAATATTTATTACTTTTCTAGAAATTGCATAAACTATATTGCTGAGATATGGATTGATATTTTTTGTATTCATTTTTATTTACAATAAAATTTTTTTGGCATTATGCTATAGTAGGAGGGCCGCATTAACTAGTTCCGAGGGCTGCGGTTTGCCCACCCCTGCTCTATAGTCTACACATAGACTATAGGTAGGACTATAGGTAGTCTACACATAGAATATAGGTCTACACATAGGTCTACACATAGTATAGTCTATAGGTCTACACATAAGTGACAGTATACTCTAGACCAGGGAATCCCAAAGTGCGGCCCGCAGGCCAAATGCGGCCCTCAAACTCTAGAAATGCGGCCCGTGATTATAGTCTATAGGTCTACACATAGGTGACAGTATACTCTAGACCAGGGATTCCCAAAGTGCGGCCCGCAGGCCAAATGCGGCCCTCAAACTCTAGAAATGCGGCCCGTGATGTCAGATCATCCGCCATCTTGAATTCATAGAGATAATTTACTTTTTTACAAACAAATAAATAAATTTTATCATATTATAATTAAAAATTATTCAGTTAAAAAGACATATCAATGCTTTCAAATACGTTTTCATTATTTGGAAGCACTTATATTTGCGAAAAAACATTCTCAATCATGAATATTAATAAATCCAAATTGAGATCAAAATTAACTGATGAACTTTTACAAGAACCAACCGACAGAACCAATGCTCAATGATATTATTAAAAGAAAGCAACTGCACAAGTCATTCATTTCAGTTTGATGAATTTTTTCTATTTTTCGTTTTTATTTCCATTATTTAATTATTTTTTAATTATTTTTGAAATGTGTTATTTTAAATAGTTTGTAATAAAATTAGAACCAATGTTCAATGATATTATTAAAAGAAAGCAACTGCACAAGTCATTCATTTCAGATTGATGAATACTATACTGTCTCTAGAGACCTATGTTTCTAGATGTATTTAATAAAATGCGGTTAACAAATTGTGATTTAAAGACAAATGATAAATTAAAGAATCGTTTTCCAGTAAGAATTGATTTTTTTCCTCTTTATAACAAAGAAATAGAATAATGTAGACTGGTTAGAAAGTAAAGAATGGAGATAGACAACCGAGTTTATACCCACTTCTGAAAAAAAGAAGAATGCTGCCAGCGCACCAATCTAATTTATTACAATGAATAGTCTTATAAGGATAATTTTTTTTTAGATTCTGTGATTTTTGAGACAAATTTCAATTTTCGTTTCGTAATGAAATTAATTTCTGACCATTTAATTAGATTCTGTCATAATCATTTTTGAGACAAATTTCAATTTTCGTTTCGTAATGAAATTAATTTCTGACCATTTAATTTCAATTCATCAAAAAATCTATTAACATCTATTATTATTTCCTCTTAATGTTCATAAGGTGGAAAAGTGGCATTACTACAAAAAAATTACTTATTTACAGAAAATTTAAGTTGATAGTTAATTAAAATCCTCTTTTCTTCCTTTCTATTAATGAAAATAATGAATTTTAGTTAATTCTACTAGGAATTAGTCGATGGAATTTCTTCGCATCGTTATCTTAAAAAGTTAGAAAACGTTTTTCCTATGTTATACCTATATGAACATCAAATGCTAAAAACCAAAAGCAGTTTTTTGTAGTGACGTAAGAGCAGAATAAAATAAATAATATAGCAGTGTGATATTTAGACAGGCGTTTTGTCAAGGTATTGTCCGCTATACTATTATAGAAAAACATGAAAGTTGCGATCAGAAATTCAGATTATGAAGTCAAATGCCAATTAAAATAAACAGCTTTTAATTAATTAATTTAAAACGTTAAAACACTTTTTTACAGTAAAATATAATGATTATTTCGTTCGAATTTTTTTATATTCTGTTCTTAGATTATGTGTTTTATTTTTGATAAATATTTTATTTTAATTATGAAGTAGAAGCAGAGATTTGAGAGGTTAAACTCGCACCAACAGAGTTAATCCAACTTTTTTCTTTATACCAACAACAGCGGACTTTTGATCAATTCTGACATGATATTGTTTCTATTCATATTTCTGTTAACTCTTAACTGTAGGATAAAAATCAACTAACTCGGACTATCAAGCCCTCATTTTAACAAAGATATCATCGTGTTTTCATTGGACTTTTTCAATAAATAAACTATAAGTTCATCGTATCAATTCTAAATCCATTAAAAACAGTCCTCGTTCAACGTCGGCTCAGTCACCATCATTTTGCTTTTATGTCGCTAGGAAAAACTAAATAAAAAAAAATTAAGGTTTTTTTTTTAAAACAAGAACAGAACAATATTGTTTTCTTACATTTTTCATTCATAAGATATCGAAACAAAGTAGAAATCTATAGTAGGTATAGAAAATCAGCTAATTACATTTTATATGAATAAGTCAAATGCAATATGTGTCATCTATAAAAAGTGTTTTAAAACTATATTGCAGATAGGACATTTGGCCGGGTGGAAACTTTGGTTAATTAGTTTGTATTACAGTACAGTCCTGGGCAAATTTTATTTGAAATAACAAATAACAAATAATTTTTCAAATAATTGAATATTATACTTTTGGCGGCCATTTTGGAGCTCATTATAGGCTGGCCAACACCCGCGATAAGCTCAATTGGACGGTTGAAGGATGAGTTTCACGAGAATGAACCAACTCTTCCTGAAAAGTGAAAGGTGGAATTAATTTGGATCATTAGGATAGAAAACGCTTTTGCTTTTCGATCAAAGAATTTGGGATCGAATTAGTATCTCATCTCTTGGAAAATTTATATGATAGGTCCAGGCCCAGCTTCTTACAACCGGCTGACTCCACGAATGTAGGTATGGCACTGAAATTAGGTGGCATGGGTCCAGCTTCTTACAACCGGCTGACTCCACGAATGTAGGTATGGCACTGAAATTAGGTGGCATGGTACTAAAGTGGCATGGCACTGAAATTAGTAATTAGTGAATGATTGAGAAGTGGCGTAAAAACTAATTACGGACTTAGCACCTGTGAATTCTAAATAGTCTTATTAACAAATAATTTCCTTTATTTTATTTTTTATAATTGCTATGCGACATTTTATAATTAAAGTTTACAATTAAATCATGTTTTTCTTTCATTTTTATTTCACAATTGAATAATATAATAATGATAAGATGAGAAAAATTACCAAATATTATTCTTCTAATCCCAGAAAGTGCACTTGGAATGTAATTCCACTTTATAACATTAAGATTATGGAGTTCAAAATAGCGTTTTTCAGGAAAAGTTTTAGATTATTGAACTTAGCACTGACTACACATTTAAAAGAGAGACTTCTGTAATTTCTCAGGATATCGGATAACGAATACTGACTTCCTAATAACGATTATTAACAAACTTAATTATCGATTTCGTTTGCTTTACTATACAGTACGATAGAAAGGGAACTTAATATGATTATTATTAATTAGTTAGTGATGAAACAATCATTGATCCTATCATATCATTAATCAACCGTATAGCAAATCAGTTAGAAATAAAAATACATGAAAAATAATCATCATCATATATATTAATAGTCAAACGTGGCTGGCTGGCTGGTATATCGATTTCTATAAATATGGTATCTTTAGAAGGGTCTAATTTTCGGATGTCTGCGACAGCCAAAATTATTTGTTGTTGTTAATAATTTACAAAGTATTGAATTCTATAAATATGGTATCTTTAGAAAGGTCTAATTTTCGGATGTCTGCGACAGCCAAAATTATTTGTTGTTATTAATGACAGTCCAAATTATTTGTTGTTATTAATAATTTAAAAATTAAAGAATAAAAATAAAAAATTATTTGTTATTATTAATAATTTAAAAATTAAAGAATAAAAATTACAGTGAAACTGTAATTCTACTAAAAAACAAATTCCAGATGGCGCTGTAACGTAATTTTGATGCCATTTTACGATTCCATCAATGATGTTTGGATTCCCTATACAAGTTCGGAGGTGTATTTCGTCGTTATATACAGTATATTAAATTAAATCACAAGATTATATTTCCGGAGAAGCGAGTAATTTCTAGTAATTATTAATTTAATTAAAGTATTATAAAGAAATATAAATATAAATGATGACAGGAAGTGATGCGAGGGAGTTTTTGAGAGTTCAAATTATATTTCTCTTTGTTAGATATGCATCGTTTATTATATTGTTATTATTATTCTGAGAAGTTCTAATATTTTTTTGGTTTCTTTCCAAAAATGAGATCTATTCATTTCAGTGGAACTTTTTCAATTGACTTTATAGGTACAATAATCTGTTATATTGATAACAATAAAATTTATAATCTACTAAAATAACATAAAAATTGCTGACAAGTAACAATTTGACTAGAGATAAGAAAATAATGATGCTTATATTGGATGAGAGAAGTGATGGATAAAAAGGATTTACCTTTCGAAAAGATCATCAAAACAGTTATTCATTTTTATCATTAATTAATCGTTTAAAATTAATTAATTTCATAGTTAACTATTGCATAATTTTATCAAAACCTAGTACTTTTAAAGAGCATTTAATTAATAGTTTAGTTAGCTTTTAAGATCTTGCTATTTGATAAAATGAAAAAATATACTTGAATACATCATTTAAACTATTATTTATAAAATGCGAAATGATAATTTAATTCTAATTAATATAAAAGAATCGAAAATAATAATATTGTGTTAAAGGAAAATTATTAGGCAATTGAATAAATTATTAATTAAAAGAATTATTGCCCATTTTCCCATTCATATCAACGAATTTATTATTTTGTAAAGAGAATGCGATATAACTACGATTGTTTGTTAATCTCTTACCTGACTCCAAATGTGCATTGAATAAAGGTAACAATTCCAGATACTAAAAATGTAGTGGATATTATATAACCTCTAGCTGGATCATCCTTCCTCATACAAAGATGCGGAGTGATAATGTAAGGATAGGCCACTGTTCCACCAAACATGGTTAGATAATGCTAGATAAATAATAGTTATAAATTAAAATACAGTATTTATTTAATATCGAGATTCACATAAAAAAACCGCATGTTTTGTTTAAAATATATCAATAATAAATAAAAATAATACTAACTTGGTAACATTGTTTAGAAGTGAAAGAAAGATTTTTCATAAATTTATTAAATATAATATTGAGAAATTTAAATACACAAAACAGTTTGAACAACTAACCTGAATTCCTAAAACGATGCTGACGTACCAAGGTGGTACATCATTTACGCCATAATGAATGTTAGAATTTGATACAGAGTTCTCTTTTTCATCTGCAGGCATCTATAACAAATGAATATATAATCATCAATGACTCAAATTATCATTTGTATTATACAAAAATAAGAAAAACATATTTCTCAATACTACATAATTATTTTTTACGAACACATTTTATAGATTTGTGTACTGTATAAATCCTTCTTAAAATTAAAAGAGAAATCATTCAAAAGAACAATTTTCTTTTGAAATTACGATGGTGTTTAATATTATAGTATTTATATTTATTATACACAAATAAACACTAAGTAGAATATATTTTATATTAAAACTAATGCAGAAATGGTTTCAATCCTAGCAAATAGTCTTTATCAACTGTTCAAATATTCTGAAGAAGAGGAAATGGATAGTATAAATTAATAGTTCCCAAAGTAGTATGTACTTCTAAGGGTATCGGGTGTGCAAGATATTTTCAGAGGTACACATTTTGTTTGCCATAATATATATCTGTTGTATAAGGTGCGTGCTATTTTTCTTTATCGATAAAGGAGTTGCATGTTTAAAAAGTTTAAGGTCCATTAACTCTATATCGATCAACAATCACAATGCATAGTCACTTTTAATACATAAATAATCATACACAAAGTATACTTTCATTGTCTTGTTGATCTATCAGTGAGTGGCAAATCAAGATTTAAACGTTATTCTTTTATTCAGAAAAAATTTATAACGCATTAACAATCTGTAAATCAACTCTCTATAAAAAAATTCAAGAGAATTTATCTATAATCTAAGTCGTATAAATAAATAAAATAATGATTATGAAATATAGAATGCAATGATTACATTAACTGGTCGAAGGAAAATTTTATAATTCTAAATTTTCGATTGATTTTCATAATTACACTTTCAAAACTCTTTAAGTCCAATATAGAATAAGTTAAAATGTTAATATTTTACCAGAGTTGTTTAAAACAAAAGCTTTGCATAATTTCTTTTTATAATAAACAAAAAATTCAACATTTATCTATAATAGCATTCTGAACATTTATATTTATTAAAGTAATTAAACGGATTATTATATATGGAAATAATTACTCTATTACTAACATAACCAAACTGATACATACTTCAATACATTCTCCATCTATTGGATCGCTGAGTCCCATTTTCTGAACCTACAAAAGAAACAATAACTATTAAAATAAGTTTTGGTTTTCTCCGAAAGATTTCAATTTTTAATATTTTGTATTTAATTAACAATTTTTTAGACTACATGCACTAAAAGTATTTTAACAGGATTCTTTTTTTTTAAATATATAACTAGTAATTTACAATAATTTTAATTTTAACAATTTTACTTATTTTCATATCTTTTTTTGAATTTTTCGTAGATAATTGACAATATTTTAACAGGATTCTTTTTTTTAAATGTATAACTAGTAATTTACAATAATTTGAATTTTAACAATTTTACTTATTTTCATATCTTTTTTTGAATTTTTCGTAGGTAATTGACAAGTTATTTCGACAAAAAAGCGACAAATAAATTAAAATATTTATTTGATTCATTGTTATTTAATCGCCAATCTTGCAATTTTATAAAGCAAGAAAATAAAAAATAAAAAAGTCAAAGTTCTTGTATATGAATATACGATTTCTTGTTAAGGAAAATAACTTTCAAATTCTGTTTGCTTATGCACTACTTATACTTTTTCAATTGTTAGTAACGTTAAGAATATTAACTTATATATATAGTAAAAAGTAATATAGTAGTAATATTTAAAAAAATTAATATTAAAAGGTAAAATAAGTAAAAAAATATATAAATAATTTAAAAAAAATTAATATTAAAAAGTAATATAGTAGTAATATTAGTATATAGTAAAAAGAAATTTCCCCACCTCGTTGAAAACTACACCATTACAAACTGATAGCAAGAATTAATAAGAAAAGTAAACTTAAATATGGTAAACATTATTTATCTAATTTCTTAGCAATCGTTTTAAGTTACGATGCGACATCACGTAAATATTCCGAATTCTAACCTCAAAACTAGAATCAAATTATCCTATTTAAAAAAAAAAAAAAACTTGTTATAGCATTATTAACCTCGAATGAACTGGTTGCGTGTCAAATGTTGCTAAAATATAAAGTTTTTGTACTTTGAATTTACTCATTAAACAGGTTAAGGCAACAGTGTCGATTGTGTGCGCTTACCTTTTCTTTCTGGTTGGATACGCGGGCCTCCATGGCTTTAAAACTCGGCACCCTTTCCTATTTTATATTGGATTATTCGCGTCATTCGTTTAATGTACATATACATTTTTCTCATCGACTATTGGTCGACCGGTAATTCACGTGTTCGATTGTATTCGTGAATCGGAATTTCAATACGCGCTATTGCATCACGAACCTTGAAAACAGTAATTTTCTATATATTTTAATTTTTTTGTTGTCATCTTTAATTTTACGGTCGAACGATAATGTTTAAATTCAAATAGCGAGAAAGTTTGTTTTCCTTTAATACCGAAAAAAAAAATCACGATATTATAAAGAACATATATTAGTAAATTTTATTACAGCTTTTTACTGTTAGAAACTGCTCATTTTAATATTTAGAATATCTTTATACATTAATATAAATAAAAATAGATTATAAAATATTATTACAGGAACAATAATTTGCTTCTGCCAGAAAGTACTAAATAGTTCAGTATTTGTCAGCAAGTATTTATTCTGCCTAGGTTTCAATTCTAACATGTCTATTTTATTATTTATACTATATAAATTTTTATGATTACTATGATTTGTTTACGATCCGTTGAAATAAATGTATGATTTTATCTAAACAAAACAGTTATGTGTACTTTCGTTTATAACCTATCTACGAAGCACAGCACAATATATGAAAATGGATGAACAATCGAGATTTCTGTTATTTATAAAGTGTAAAACTTATAATTTTTATATGTATATGCATCGGATAGAGTTTTTATTATCTGAATCACTTTTATTCCTGTGTTCATTGTAGTATCTGTTCGGATTTATTTTAGATATCAGTTTGATATAACTCATCGAAACAGATGCGTAACGAAACGTTCAGAGTCCAGATTTAAATGGGATAAAATGTTACTATATTAATTTTCCGGTAGATGTCCGAATTTTTTTGAGTTTTTTGATACCATTAATTTTTAATACTTCATTCAATAATTGGTCAAAGAATCGAACATTTGTTGTGACCAGAGTTGTAATCTGTGCACAATATTTTTTGATATATTGTATATACAGTATAGTAAAACATGTTATGCCAGCTGTTATTATTTATTAATTATTTTGTGAAACAATATCAATTATCAGAAATTTTATATAAATTAAGAATTTCAAAAGTATCCAAAGAAATAATTTCTTTAATTTTGGATAAAATTATTAAACTATAATAAAGTAATATAAATTTTATTACTCTTATTCTCTTTGATATTTTTTGTAAATGGATAATTAAATTTTTTTTGGGATTTTTGAACTTTCATATTTTTTACATTCGTAAACATTCGTTTCATTATCCCGAAACACAATTTTTCTCCATTTAAATGCAGCTTTAGAAATTAACATTTCGTCAAAAGATATTCAGAATATTTTTTTTTTTTTCCTGAAAAATCGATTTAAGATAAGATTCAATTTTTCAGAATTTATTCAATAATTTAATATGTAAAATATAAATAAAATATTTTTACGAAATCCTGAAAAATCGATTTAAGATAAGATTCAATTTTCAGAATTTATTCAATAATTTAATATGTAAAATATAAATAAAATATTTTTACGAAAATGTTTGTATTTCAGTTTTCACGTTATAACTCATATTCATAACTACAATAGTTTCCTCCTGAAACACGATATTTCGAAAGTTAATTATATAGAGATAATTTTGAATAGAACGATTTTATAAAGTAAGTCGAGGAAACATGGCAACATTTTTTTTCAAAAATTATTTGTTTTGACTTTTTTTAAAATTAGAAATAAAATTCATTTGTCAAAATAATTTACAATTATTAAATTGTGAATAAAAAAAAATATTACTGACTGGTGAGTAATAATATGGCAACATTTTTTTCAAAAATTATTTGTTTTGACTTTATTTGAAATTAGAAATAAAATTCATTTGTCAGAATAATTTACAATTATTAAATTGTGAATAAAAAAAAATATTACTGACTGGTGAGTAATAAGCGAATCGATTTTGAACATTTTTAGCCTACACGATCCTTTAGCAGATCCCAATCATATGCGCGAATTTAAATTGGATAGTATTGACATATCATTTTGACAAGCAAAAGTCGTGCCTGATATGATCGAATATCGATTATTTTCAATAGAACTATTCCTTAGTAAAGCGGTCGACAACCTTTTTCCATTCGCGGGCGAGAAGCAAAGTCTGTGAGATGATGGCGGGCCTCATTCATCCTAATTTTTATTAATAGTCAAACGTGGCTGGCTGGCTGCCTGGATGTCCCTTTTTTGGTGGAACTACTGTGGTATCGTTAGAAAGATCTAATTTTTGGATGTCTGCGACAGCGAAAATTATTTGTATTAATAATTTAAAAATTAAAGAATAGAAATTACATTGAAATTGTAATAGTTCCTCTAAAAAGATCGAATTCGCAGATGGCGCTGTAACATAATAATGGATGCCGTTTTACGATTCTCTCATCGATGGATTCCCTACACGAATTCGGAGGTGTTTTTGTCGTTATATACAGTATTATTAGATTAAATCACTATTATATTTCCGCTCATTTATATGAGAGGGTAATTTCTAGTATTTTATAACTAACAACTAATAAATGAAGATGATGATAAACGAATGTTTCGGTTTGATCTTATACAGTACGGAATATTGAAATATTAGTTAAATATAATGGAAAATTATGCGAAACATTATAGTTATAAAATGATGATAAACGAATGTTTCGGTTTGATCTTGTATAGTACGGAATATTGAAATATTAGTTAAATATAATGGAAAATTATGCGAAACATTATAGTCTATTATAAAATAGTATAAGAAAAACAGTAATAACAAATGTATTTAAGTTTTACTGTTATGCTTTAATTATTGCAATTACAATACTGGGTAACAGAATATCGCACTCGAAATAAATCCGTATTTTTTATCAGACACCGCGGGCCGGGTAGTTACCATATTTCGTTTGGATACTGCGGGCCAGAGAATATATCTTTACTCATATTCACAGCCCGTGGGCCGTGAATATGAGTAAAGATAGTAGTCTTAACAACATTTTGCTGTATTATTCTGTTTATGAATTATGACAGTAGTTAAATTATATAAAATAAATGATTGTTAAAAAATGTTTATGTCAGTGAGCTGTGCCTCACTGAAGAGTGCTGGGAGCCGCTTGTTTGACATGTCTGTCTATATACTAAAAATGTATGGAAAGGGTAATTAGGATTTTTACTTTAAGATACAAAATTAAGAATAACCAAATCGTTCAAGAACCATCATATGCAAGTACAATCATTTTAAAAATTAAAATCGTTCGATATAAAAAATAGTCCCGGTTCTCAATGGTTATGCAAGGACATCCATTTAATTTATAAAATAGCTTGTATATGGAATCATAACCCTTTTTTACTCAAAATTACTTCTGTAATTAGTTCTCATCATACAGTACTGTGCTTTCTCTTAAATCATCTAATATTCAGGGAAATCTGAAAAAAATTTTCATCTAATTTATAAATATCTCAACATAAATGCATAAATCTTATTTTAAGATAACAGATTTTTAACAGAAAATGTTTCAATTTGTTATCTCATTCGAAGAAATGAAAACATTCTAATATATCCACATATATTTTTATATCGTCCGATATTTTATATAAACAACTAACACGTCACACACATTTTCCTATTTTAAATCGAAAGATTATTACTAGAAAGAATTTATTTAAAAAATAAAAAAAAGAATATTAAATAGCGTAAAATATTGGAGTTATAATAGTGGGATGAAATTTTTATATAATTAATTTATGCATTATTATTATTATACTTCAATGTAATTAAAACATATTTAAAAAAAAAATTATATTTTATCAAACTTAATAGTAATGATCCGCTTCTAGATATAATGATAGACTTCAATGTAATTAAAACATATTTAAAAAAAAATTATATTTTATCAAACTTAATAGTAATGATCCGCTTCTAGATATAATGATAGAGAAAAATATTATAAATAAAAGTTTATCAAAATTCTTTTATCGATCAACAGTATTTTTCTATCAACAATAGTTAGGATATTTTTTACAATGGATAATATTTTTATAACCAATGTCAGATTTTGTATATAATTTTTCTGAAAGATACAGTAAGACCCCGTTTAACTCGGGGGATACGTTCCAAAGAAAGAAAGCGCTAAACGAAACAGCGTTAAACGAGATCATCTCCAATGTCAGATTTTGTATATAATTTTTCTAAAAGATACAGTAAGACCCCGTTTAACGCGGGGGATACGTTCCAAAGAAAGAAAGCGCTAAACGAAACAGCGTTAAACGAGATCATCTTAACAGGTAAATAATGAAATAGGTGGAACAGAACAGTGAATAAAACGTATATATTGTAACATATATTATTACATTATTTATAGACATTTTTTATTGCAAATGATTTGTATTCATAAATCATTCATGAAAATCAAAAATATTCGAGTAAATAATTTATGTTTGTGATGAGGAAGGATTCTTCCTCATTTGACATTTTTTGCTTTATCGTTAAGAACTCATCTAAGATGAGGAAGGTTCTTTCTCATTTGATACTTTTGTTTTTTCATTAAGCATGATGAAGAAGGTTCTTCTCATTTGATACTTTTTGTTTTTTTGTTAAGAATCATCTAACAAAAGATGAGGAAGTTCTTCCTCATTTGACACTTTTTGTTTTTTCGTTAAGAAGTCATCTAATGAGGAAGATTCTGCCTCATTTGACACTTTTTGTTTTTCGTTAAGAAGTCATCTAACGTCGTTTGCCTTTTCCTCTTTCTTTCAGCAAGCAATTTTCGATACAGAGACATCGCATCCATGACACTTCGTCTTGCCTTTGAACTTCTACCAAAATTTGGATCATTTTGTATAAATCAAAAAACAACAATTAGTAATAGTAGCACTTTTGATTTATTTAAATCCTCATCAGCTACAAATTAAACTATATTACCGGAACGGGTTCTATGGAACACATGAGGATGCAAATAAATCAAAAGCGCTATTACTACTAATTGTTACAAGTAAAACTACACAAGAGCCCTTTAGCAGTCAAAAGATTTTTATTCAGAAACGCTTTCGACGCTCTTGGCATCTTCCTCAGCTGTTACAATCTAACTAACCCTGCTTGGAGGTGCTAAGGAAAGCACATCCAGATGTACACCGGCCTTTTAAATCTTTACCGTGTTTGTTTTATATGTTAGATCTCCTGCTTAAATGTAACTTCTAATTTCTAGCACAATGGAGCAGACCAAAATATTAAACAAATAAAATATACTGTTTATTATTTCAGAAACGTTTTCGGCGTATTTTTCGCCCTCTTCAGCTCTATCTATTACATAAATATTCTGTTTTAGAACATGGAACTTCAAATGAAGATCCATGTTCTAAAACAGAAGAGGGCGAAAAATATGCAGAAAACGTTTCTGAAATAATAAACAGTATATTTTATTTGTTTAATATTTTGGTCTGCTCCATTGTGCTAGAAATTAGAAGTTACATTTAAGCAGGAGATCTAACATATAAAACAAACACGGTAAAGATTTAAAAGGCCGGTGTACATCTGGATGTGCTTTCCTTAGCACCTGCTGACAGCCAAGTAATACATTTGTTATGTGACTCCACTTCCAGAATACATTATGCTATATAACAAACAATCTTACAAAATTTTACAAACAATTTTTAAAAAAAATATCATTTCTATGATATAAAGTATTAAGAAACTGTTAAAAGATAAAAATAAAATAAAAAATAAATAAAAGTAAAAAAAAAGAAGGGGGAAAAAAACGGAAACGGTCCCTACTGCGTGGAGGTGGTTATATAAAGCAGGAAAAGCAGAATAAAAAAAAAAGGATACGCTACGATCGGTTTCTTGACGCTCCCGTAAAAGAATGTAGAGCAGTTTATGTATAATTTTACCTGTTGTATGTTGTTTTTTTTTTTTTCTTCTTTTTTTTACTTTTATTTATTTTTTATTTTTATTTTTTTTTTTATCTTTTAACGGTTTCTTAATACTTTATATCATAGAAATGATACTTTTTTAAAAATTGTTGGTAAAATTTTGTAAGATTGTTTGTTATATAAATAATGTATTCTGGAAGTGGAGTCATGTAACAAATGTATTACTTGGCTGTCAGCAGGTGCTAAGGAAAGCACATCCAGATGTACACCGGCCTTTTAAATCTTTACCATGTTTGTTTGTTTTATATGTTAGATCTCCTGCTCAAGTATAGCAGGGTTAGTTAGACTGTAACAGCTGAGGAAGACGCCAAGAGCATCAAAAGTGTTTCTGAATAAAAATCTTTTGACTGCTAAAGGGCTCTTGTGTAGTTTTCTTGTAATTTGTGTTTGGTGCAGTCTGATTGAACGTTTAATACTACTAATTGTTGTTTTTTTTATTTTTAAGTTATGAAATTATCTCCTGCCTTAGTGCTCTTATTATTTTTGTGTGATTCTTCAGGCAATGTAATATCTTGCAGTTTTATATTACTATACTCTATCTTCTTTTTTAGCTAAGTATAGCTATCCCAGTTTTAGCAGTAAAAGAAGACAGAGAAATAAAAAGAAGTAAAATTTGGTGTAAGTGAACTCTTAATACTTGTTTTTAAAGTATAAAGTCCACTACACATAACACATACCTTCAACAGGTTATGGGCCCAAGACTTTGTAAATGATTTTGAATATAGTTTTGGAATAAAAAAAGAAAGAAAAATATGGCAGGAAATATGGACAACTGTAATCAAAAAGTTAACAGATGCTAATAGTTTTCAAGTGTGGAAATTTCAAGTGATGATATTCTTATAAAGCATTAGAATTGTTTGAAACACTGAATGGAGAAGAAAATTTATAATTATAATGACAAGGATGAAGCTAAGGCTGAGTAGAAAAGAGAAATCTCAGCCTTAGCTTCAGCCTTGTCATTATGTGCTCAGAAAACTATTATATTGACCATAGACAAAGTGCCCATGATACATATTATAAATTGTTCGACAGCAAAACAAATATTTGAGAAATTGTGTTCTATATATGAAAGAGATTCTTATCAACAAAAATGTGTTTTACATCGAGAATTTTTCAGTTGTACCTTTGAACATTAACATTGCAACTTGTATCAGTAAGTTAGAAAACTTAAAACTTTAAATCAAAATATCGATGATACCATGTTGATATCAAAAATACTAATATCTCTACCAGAAAATTATAAACATTTGGTAAGTGCATGGGAGTCAACACCTGAAAATAAAAAGACACTATCTAATTTGACTTCCAGACTGATGGCAGAAGAGGAAAGATATAAAAATATTAAAAATCAACAAACAACTGCATTCAAAACAAAAACTACTAAAAATTTTGATCCAAATCAATTGGACACTTCGCTCAATGAAAAGCTACATTACAAATCAGAACTACAAGAAAAGATATGAGATAGTGACAAAAGATGTTTTATCTGTAAAACTATAGGACACACAGCCAAATTTTGCAAATATAATAAACATTGTAACATCTGCAAAAAAATAATCATACTGATAAAGACTTATTTTTGAAAGAAAAATAATGAAAAACTAAGGTGTGTTTTCTGACTGAAATCAAATGTAATAATTTTGAAATTTCCTGGGTAGTAGATTCAGGTAGTTCATCAGTATGACTAACCAAAAAAATTTCTTGAAAAATATCAAATTCATAAACTCAAACATTGAAGTTGCCAAAAATATACAAGCTGAAGCTGTTGGGGATTGAACTTATTGTATACAGTAAGTACTATTGTAATAGTAATAATACATGTTACAAAATAAAAAAGGCACGGTATATTTTTTAATTCACTCTCCCATTTCACCTATTCTCATTATTTATTGTTAAGATGATGTCATTTAATGCTGTTTCATTTAGCGCTTAGTTTTATTGGAATGTATTCTCTGAGTTAAATGGGGTCTTACTGTATACAATAAATTCAATCCCCAACAGCTTCAGCTTGCATATTTTTGGCAACTTCAATGTTTGAGTTTATGAATTTGATATTTTTCAGGAAATTTTTTTGGTTAGTCATATGTGATGAACTATCTGAATCTACTACCCAGGAATTTTCAAAATTATTACAGTTGTTTTCAGTCAGTATTGACAGTTGAAAGAAAAATAATGAAAACACCTTAGTTTTTCATTATTTTTCTTTCAAAACTAAGTATTTATCAGTATGATTATTTTTTTGCAGATGTTACAATGTTTATTATATTTGCAAAATTTGGCTGTTTTTTTTATAGTTTTACAGATTACTTTAAAACATCAAAAAACAGCACTAAACACAGTTAGACTTTCAAATAAAATTATTTAATATCGTTAAATGCTAACTTCAGTGTTTATACACCATCATCATCAGGCATCTTACATTCGTTTTCTTGTTCGAATCGAACTAAAGATAAACATATATTTGTTTTATATGTTAGGTCTCCTGCTGGAGTATGGCAGGGTTAGTTAGATTGTAACAGCTGAGGAAGACGCCGAGAGTGTCAAAAGCGTTTCTGAATAAAAATCTTTTGACTGCTAAAGGGCTTTCTGTGTAGTTTTACTTGTAATTTGTTTGGTGCAGTCTGATTGAACTTTTAATATATTTAATTATCAATGTTTTATCTTAGATACAATATCTGAAAGAGTGTTGATACTCTTCAAATTCATCTCTATTATATTTTGGATTGGCTATCAGAATTAGAATTAGATTAAAATTACAAATACTTTCTTAACAATTATTCAGCTCTTGTAAAAGGGTAAACTTTTATTAGTAAAACGTTTTTGACTTTTCTTTGAGGTCCTCATCAGTACAAAAACACTTTTCATACAAATATTTTAGAACAGAAATCAACTAATTCTATATTCTTTAGAGCACGTTATTGTTTTTTTAAATTTTAATGTTTCTTTAAGCACATTTTAAAAATATATGTATATGGTGATTAAATTTAAATCATTTTAAAAGGAATAATAATATAATAATTTAACAAAAACATAACAATATAATCTTATAGCGAGAATATGTGATTATCATTGTATTATGTATAGTTTTACATATTATTTTTCACATACGAGTGCCAGGATAACAGAAGGTTTTTTGGGTCATTGTTATTAATTAAATTTATTTTATCCTTTCTTTTTTCTAGCTCTATGGCTTCCACAGTGTTGCTGCCTATGTTATACCTGATGGTTCTTATTATACTTGTATCATTCCAATATATGGATAGGTCATTCTCATAGGCTTTATTAACCAAAGCAGTAGTTAACTTACTAGTCTTAATATCTGTTTTATGCTCCTCAATTCTAGTATTTAGGCACCTCTTTTTTCTTCCTATATGTTGTTCAGTAGTTCATAGAGTATTGTTATATACCTGAACCGCATACACTCCTGACTTCCTCATGTCATTTAGTGGGTCTTTGTCATTTTGTAAATTTGCAAAGATGGTATTCTTTTTTGTATAAACGTGCCTGTATGAGTTGTTCTTGGCAACTTTTCTTACAATCCTGTCCACTATCGGATCATATATAAGTGGATATGTCCATTGGTCTTTGCTGAGTCGAGTATTATCTTGTGATGTTGATGTCATATGGGGATTGGCAATTGATTTAACAACTTTATTATATACAGCCTTCATAGTTTTATATTTATATATAATAAAGCTATATATATATATATATTAAAGTTGTTAAATCAATGGCCAATCCCTATATGACATCAACACCAGCCAAGATAATACTTGACCTAGCCAAGACCAATGGACATATCCACTTATATATGATCCGATAGTGGACAGGATTGTAAGAAAAGTTGCCAAGAACAACTCATACAGGCACGTTTATACAAAAAAGAATACCATCTTTGCAAATTTACAAAATGACAAAGACCCACTAAATGACATGAGGAAGTCAGGAGTGTATGCGGTCCGGTATATAACAATACTCTATGAACTACTGAACAACATATAGAAAGAAAAAAGGTGTCTAAATACTAGAATTGAGGAGCATAAAACAGATATTAAGACTGGTAAGTTAACTACCGCTTTGGTTAATAAAGCCTATGAGAATGACCTATCCATATATTGGAATGATATGAGTATAATAACAACTATCAAGTATAACATAGGCAGCAACACTGTGGAAGCCATAGAGCTAGAAAAAAGAAAGGATAAAATAAATTTAATTAATAACAATGACCCAGAAAATCTTCTGTTATCCTGGCACTGGTACGTGAAAAATAATATGTAAAACTATACATTAGGGGTAGGCAACCTCCGGCCCGTGGGCCACATTATTTTATTATATCTAATACCAACGCTATGTATACTTACATATCTGTACCTTCTCTTTTTTAAATAAATACTATTATTAACAATTGTTTTTGTTTTGGCCCATGGCCCACCATAAATTTTTCTATACGGCCCTACAAAAAAAAGGTTGCCCACCCCTGTTCTACATAATACAATGATAGTCATATATTCTCATTATAAGATTATATTGCTAAATTTAAGTAAAGTTATTTGCTAAATAAGTTTTTGCTAAATTATTATATATATTTTAAAAATGTTTTTAAAGAAATGTTAAAATTTAAAAAAACAGCGTGTTCTAAAGAATATAGAACTAGTTGCATTCTGTTCTAAAATATTTGTATGAAAAGTGTTTTTGTACTGATGAGGACTTCAAAGAAAGGTCAAAAACATTTTACTAATAAAAGTTTACCCTGTTTACAAGAGCTGAATAATTGTTAAGAAAGTATTATTAAAAAGCAGAAATTGCTTTAAAAGCTGTTTTAAAATTATAAATATTGCAATAATTTCTTGTTGCAAATAAACAAATTTCTTGTTTCCTTTTTCAATAAATGATAAAATATTTTAATATACGAGGGGGATTCAAATGAAAACCTTAAAAGTGCCATAGAATTGCGAAAAGTTGTACGATTTATTCAGTAGGTGGCAGTAGTGGTCCTTAAGGTTCACAAAGTGATCGGCAGGTGGCAGAGTGATGCTGCAATGCCGGAGAAGGCAGCAGCGTCCGCAACAAGATGGCTGCTCCGCTATCCACATGCACCGCGCTAGAACAGCGATCTGTAATGCGTTTTTTGAGTAGTGAAGGTGTGAAACCAATAGAAATTCATCGCAGAATGACAGCGCAGTACGGTGATTCGTGTGTGTCACTGCAGCAAGTGTACGAGTGGTGTAGAAAGTTCAAAAGCGGCGTAACTTCTGTGGAGGATGCCCCACGTTACTCTGCTTTTGAACTTTCTACACCACTCGTACACTTGCTGCAGTGACACACACGAATCACCATACTGCGCTGTCATTCTGCAATGAATTTCTATTGGTTTCACACCTTCACTACTCAAAAAATGCATTACAGATTGCTGTTCTAGTGCAGTGCATATGGATAGTGGAGCATTCATTGGGATTTAATCGATAAACGAGCGAGAGAATCATAGCATTGCATCTTGTTGCATTCATTGGGATTTAATCGATAAACGAGCGAGAGAATCATAGCGTTAATATGGATAGTGGAGCAGCCATCTTGTTGCATTCATTGGGATTTAATCGATAAACGAGCGAGAGAATCATAGCGTTAATTGCAACTGATTTACCAATGCTGCTGCCTTCTCTGGCATCACTCTGCCACCTGCCGATCACTTTGTGAACCTTAAGGACCACTACTGCCACCTACCGAATAAATCGTACAACTTTTCGCAATTCTATGGCACTTTTAAGGTTTTCATTTGAATCCCCTTTATGTATATATCCAATTTATTTATTTTTTAATATTAAATATATATATATATTCTATAATTCTGACTTTTTGTGCATTTGTACATTACCCAGGTAATCAGTTATTTGGGGAAATTAATTTCCCTACTATCCCAATGAATTGGGAGTCTGCTGTAGTTCTATATCATGAATCATTTATTATTCATTAGTTTTTGTAATATTAATATAGTGTTCTCTTTCTTATACCATTAAATCCTTATTATTACATACTATGTAATAATAAAGATTTAATGGTATAAGATAAGTTATAATATCACTTTCCATTATGAAGAAGAAAATTAATGGAAAATGGCATTTGCAATTTTTATATGAGTTGTAAAATAAATTTTTGTAAAGAATACAAGTTAACATGGAATTGAGACTGGAGAGGACATTATTGGCTGAATGCATATCTAAAACCATGATTGCTTGTACTTTAAGGCCACCATACACGGAGCAATTTGTCGTGAGACCAATCACAACAACAGATTGTTTTGATCAGTCATCATCTGACGGTCCACACACACGGTGCGATCTATCCTCAGATCCATCCTCAAACTGCTGAATCGTCAGACCGATTGTAGAACTCCACACACAGAATGATTTATTGTCAGATCTATTGTTGAGACCAATCGTTCAGCTCTGTCATTGAGACCTTGGTTGAGACGGATCGTTCAGACCAATTGCCAGATTTACAAAACGTTTGACTGATTTTAAGGCAGCCACACATGGAGCAATTTGTCGTCAAATCTGTCATCAAGGACCAAATTGTTCGACAGATCTGACCATGTATGGGTAAATGTGAAGCGATTTCTTGAATCGTCCGATCTGTTGTGGTCTTCTGGGATTCCCAGCAACTTTCGGTGTCATCGACAGATATTTTGCACGTGTTCACTATGGCAGCACAATTTATTAAAAATGAATTCGCGTAAATGAAGAGATTATAAATAAATATATTAATTTATTGTTTAGAAATTAATTCATATTCTTAATATAAATAGAATGAAAAAAAGGTCGGGAAATCAGAAACCCTAGTGAGCACACATTGAGAAATATTGACTTATTATACTGAAAACATTAGCATTTAACGATATTAAATAACTTTATTTGAAAGTCTAACTGCATTTAGTGCTGTTTTTTGATGTTTTAAAGTTAAGTTTAAAGCAGTTTAAGTGAATCGAATCTGAATTTACAGATTACATTAATAATAGACATTTTTATTGCTAATATCAATTTATATTCATAAATCATTCATGAAAATAAAAAATATTTAAATAAATAATTTGTTTCCTCATTTGATACTTTTTGTTTTTCGTTAAGAATTATCTAACTAAAAATCGTTCATCTTTTCCTCTTTCATTCAGCAAGCAATTGTCAATAGTGAGACATCGCATCCACGATATTTTGTCTTGCCTTTGAACATCTATCAAAATTTGGATCATTTTGTATAAACTGATCCATAATTTCTGTAATAGTGGCTAAATTTTAAGGCCAGTAGCAAACTAGGTGATATTAGCACAACATGATTGGTGTCGATGCTTGAGCAGAGACCATTTGTCGGCACTTCATCATTTAGCATCATCAATGGAGGCATGGCCGGCGACCATAGGTTTATCTGTCTTGTTTGATATTTTCAATGACCAAGTGCCAATGGTCATGTGCAATAAACATTATCGCAAAGAATGACGGATAGAAAGCATGCTAATTTCATTTGGATGAGCAAAGTTGGAGTCACAACTATCAAATGAGTGGAATGTAATATGACAATATTGACATAATAAAATATTATTGTCGTATTATTATGAAATAAATACATCATATTGAAATCAAAAGATTTTATTCGAAGCATTTTTATTAATTTAAATAATCATAAATACGGATATGATGAAATATTTTTGAGACATAGCTCTTGAACCACTGTATTCATGGTTCCTCACAACATCTAATCCATTTTCTATCACATCCTCGATGCCTTTTGAGAGGTGAGCTGCCTTCTTCCATGCAAATAGTAACACATACTGCTAAAAAATATTTAAATAAATAATTTGTTTCCTCATTTGATACTTTTTGTTTTTCGTTAAGAATTATCTAACTAAAAATCGTTCATCTTTTCCTCTTTCATTCAGCAAGCAATTGTCAATAGTGAGACATCGCATCCACGATATTTTGTCTTGCCTTTGAACATCTATCAAAATTTGGATCATTTTGTATAAACTGATCAATAATTTCCGTAATAGTGGCTAAACTGACTGTAAAATAACGTTGCTGAACGATCATAAATGTGAACTGTGACCGCAGCAGACTTTCGTATGTACTGCACTCAACTGATATCAAACGTATTGCGAGACAGCATAGAATTATCAAAGCAACAGATTAGTGCGATTTCTGATTTATGTGAGTATAAAGTTTGAAAAACCGCGCCAAAGTGAATCAATAAAAAATATAGAATTAAAAAAAAACCGCGTTTCACTTTGAGAAGACATAGGAGTATTAAAGCAACAACTCCGTGTCATTTCGGATTTAAATGAGTATAACGGTTTGAAAAACCGCTCCGAAGTGAATCAATAAAAAATATAGAATTCGAAAAAACCGCGTTAAGCGGGCTTTTACTGTATTTTATTATTCGGACCATATTTTGAAAGCGTTATGTACGATTAATCACCGATATTTAGACATATATTTAATACTTGGACATTATTTTAAAATTAAATTATAACAGAGATACTGTATATTGAAGATCAGAATACAAATTTGATGGAAGAAATGAAATTTATCAAAGAATGGCTACGTTTCACTTGGTTGGAGATGGAATCTATTTAAACTTCCGGTGTTAAAATGATTACCCACGCCAAGGAATATAATTTTCAGGATGCAGTGAGTCATAAACAATTATCTAAAAAACAGTACTCTATTTTTGATTTTCTAGAAATTTTGCAAACATCTATACAGTATTTATCATAACGGATCTATTAATTTAGAGGTTTGGGCAAATTCCTATAGCTGATATCTCTTTCGCATCTGATATCTAACATTAATTTTCTTCATTACTGTTACTGATTAACATAAGTTGTTTTTTAATTTATGAAATAAAAGAAAACATCTATAAGTAAATATTTACAAATGGAAAAACATTGTATAATAATTTTAAAGACGAATATTTCCATCTACTTTATAATAGTAATTTTTCCCATATCTATGAATATGATAATTCAACTATCCATAGTTGAATAAAATCTATCGAATTATTAAATAAATCGAATCGCAATTATTGAATACTTCGATGGTGTTCATCACCAATTATTGCACCATTCTAGAAACTGAAAACATTTTGTGAGACTATAACAAATTATAATTATCATTTATTAAAAAATGATAATTAAATGATTAAATTTCATTGATTTTTACTCCCCCACATCATCTGTGAAAATTATTTTTTATCCTGAATTGAAATTCGAAATTCCGGTTATGATTTACAAGTGATTAACAAAAAATAAATTCTAAATATCGATATGTAAAATTTTGAATTATTCATTTTATGCAAACATCTCAATTTCCTAACCGGATTGATATAAAGATACTGTTCAATCATTATCTCTCACACATCAGACTATGATAAATGTTTAATTTTATTTTCGTTAGAACTGTACACAATAATCTACTCTACGATAAAAATAGCTTTATCTTAGCGTAGATTATTGTGGCGTTAGATTAAACTATTTATGGCTATTGGGAGAAAGTATTTTGGCAGACGAATTTCTCATATATTTGAAGACTTGTGGAATAATTACTATCTTGTAAATTAAGATTTTCTATTTAGGAATCAATAATAATCACATATTATAACATTTGATATAAATATTTGCGGAATACACAAAAGGAAATAGAATAATAGATAAGTTATATTTATATTTCTTTCTGAGAATAGCTAGAGGCACGGCCATGACTAAATCGAATTGTATTGTAATCATAAATTGTCTTTTTAATAAAAAAATCATTTTGGACAAAAATTTGGTTCGATGTAACTTTCGTTATAGATTAATTATTATTAATATGACTTATATTCGAAGAAAATATGACTGTTAATTTTAAAGTTTCAAAAGTAATTAATAAACACTGACTACAGCGATTTGAAAATAACAAAAAAGTCAACCAAAAAAAAAAAATCATTTTCTCTTTCTTTTCTGAAGGTATCTCCACAAATCGCATCATTCGATGATTTTTTTTGAAATTTGGAATTTAATTATATTAGAGCCTATATCATTTTCTCTTTCTTTTCTGAAGATATCTCCAGAAAATCGCATCATTCGATGATTTTTTTTGAAATTTGGAATTTAATTATATTAGAGCCTATTTAACGTGTTCTATGGTTTCAGGCCAAACTGAAAGCAGAGGAAAGGGATTCTCTTTTTTTGCAGATTTTACAGATCACATTGACTAAGTGATTTCGAACAAATGTTGAATATAGACAACTTTTTATTTGGCTCATCTGGCCTTAAATATCGTATTTATGATATACAGTCGACTTCCAAATTCGCGGGGACTAAGGGCACAGGACCCCCAGCGAAAGTGAAAAAAACCACGAATATTTCTAGGCCATAAAGAAAGCTTAGAGGTAGGCCACAAAACTGCAAAAAATTCCCTTTTAATTACTGATGGCAAACTCGCGAATAATCAAATTCTCAAAAGTTAAACCCGCGAACATGGAGGGCCGACTGTAATAGCATGCTCTTATTAGTACGCATCTTTCAGAAAAACCGGTTTCATCTAAATAATAAATGATATATAATCAAAATCATCTATTAAGCATAAAATAAACAAAGCTACAAAGAAATTAGAATACTTACTTCAGCTTAGTAACGATTATCATCATCATTTTTTGCTATTTAAGGAAATAAAGCAACAAAGTCAACCAAATAACCAATTTTAAATTTTAGAAAATATTCTAATTTCTTAATACTATACTTGGCTTATATTTTTGGATATTAGATGTTTTCGATTAGATATATTTTATTCATTTAGATGAAATAGATTCTTTCAGAAAGACATTATAATGACAATATTCCATACTTCATTTGAAAAATTATTTATGCAAATCTTTAAGATTACACGCTCCTTTTTTATTCATATTTGTATAATAATCATCCTCAACTGTAATTGTAGTTTTAAAGATCAATATTTACTGTTATAAATCTTATTTTTGTTAATGTTTTCTTATATTTTATGTTAGATGTCCATTCAGAAGCATTTAAAGACCTCAAAGAGTGTAATGCTATATATAATCTTACATTCCTCGAGGCCTATTAATCGAACATAAAGATACTTTGAAAATTAAAGAGATAATAGCATTAATCGAAAATAATCAATGAATTTTCTCTGTTAAATATCTAAAAACATACTTTGAAAATTAAAGAAGAGATAATAGCATTAATCGAAAATAATCAATGAATTTTCTCTGTTAAATATCTAAAATTTTTAAAATTTTAATTAGCAGAGAAAATCGATTATTATATTAGATTTATAAGTAAATACTGTAGATTATTTATTCATATTTTTAAGGGATAATTCTGCATTTTGTAACCTATAAATCCATTAATTTACTGTCATTAAAAGAATGATGAGAATATTTCAAACTACTTATTGCACATAACTGATAATGTATATTCATTTGAAAAATCTTGGATATGTCTTATAACAATGGCCTTAGACTTAGATAATTACCGTGTGCACTAGGGTTTCTTTCCGGGATCCCGGATTCTCGGGAAATTGTAAGATTTTCACACTTTTTGTATTCCCGGGAACTACCGCGCAGATAGAAAGATTATAAAATACAATTAAATACGATCCCGAAGACTGTACGAGAGTTATTTATCAAAGAATTTGATAATTAGCAATATGGAAAAGAATGTGGGCGTGGTTTACTAACAGAGTTGCATTCTCATCTGATCACGGATTATACTTAATTGATCTGTGAGTGTGACACGTGTTGGCAACTTAGTTGGTTTGTTTACTTCTTTTCCTTCTCAACATTAAAATTTGCATTATTTTATATTAAATTATTATAAAAATGTTAAATAGGTAATTCAAAAAGTGATTGCGAATTATTTACTTAACTTTTGGAGAAGAGACCACGGGGAAATTTGGAAGAGAAACCAATGACGTTGAATGAAAAATTAGAACAGATCCACTCAAAGACAAAGGTCCAACGTTGTTCAACTAGCCTGAGTTATAGGAAATTTGGAAGAGAAACCAATGATATTGAACGTAAAATTAGAAAAAGCAATCCACTCAAAGACAAAGGTCCTATTGTTCAACTAGCCTGAGTCCTGCATTAAGCAAGTTGTGAAGCAAGAATTACAGTTATTTGATTTAGTAGGAAATCGATCATCAAGTATTATAAAATTGGGCCAGGCTTTGAAAACAATTCCTCTATCATCAGTTGAAGCAGAAAGAGCATTTTCTGCTGTTGATTTGTTTATTAACAAAGCTAAGAACTAGGCTAAGCAATAAGAGCATTAATTGCTTATGTTTCCTCAAATCATACTTTAAGAATAAGTGATGAATATTTTATTTGTATTTTGTAGTTCGAATTGTAAATTAGTCATATATAAAGGAATATAAATTTTGGAATTAATTAATATCTTTTTGTGTATTTGTTATTGATATTAATTATAAATAATCACTTTTCTAGATTTTATTAAATTTTAATGCATTCCCGGGATTCCCGGGAATGGATTTTATGTTCCCGGGTTTTCCCGGAAATTCCCGGGAATGAAAAAAGGTCGGGAAATCAGAAACCCTAGTGAGCACACATTGAGAAATATTGACTTATTGAATTGGTTTTCATTTCGTTACAACTGGTGTCAAAATTGCAATATACGTGTCATTATTTTTAGTGGAACTGTTATTAGTAACATTATATATTTAATCCAATCAAAAACATCTAGTAGCTGAAAAAAATAAGTCAAATAAGTAGACAAAAGTTAAGTAAAACTTTTAACACATATGAAAGTTTTACTAAACATAATATCGTTGTATCGGAAGAACAATGACACAATTGCAAAAGCGATGATTTTCAGGAGATGCAAAACTAAAAATTAATAGGCTATTCCATATAATGAAAAAATGTTAAAATATTTGATAGTAATGGAAGTAAAGCAAAATGCTAGCATTGCATTATTGTTCTATTGGTAGAATTATGTACAGTGGGTAATCAGTTAACTAACATAAACCGTTCCAAGACAATGTTCGTTAACCGATCATCGATTTACCATAGGTTTTTATGGGAATTTTCCAAAATTTTATCTGGAGGCGGCCACTTATAGAGCCGCCATCATCACAGACTGAACAACACCCAACGGCCATTTATAGAGCCGCCATCATCACAGGCTGACCAACACCCATGATAGCCACTTATAGAGCTGCCATCATCACAGGCTGACCAACACCCATGATGAGGTCAACCGGAAGATGAAGGATGGGTTTCGATGGTCCGGACCCAGATCCCGATGAACTGGAACGATGGGTTTCAATAGCCATGCCCAGATCCCTCCTGAAAAATTGGAGGTGTGGGACCATTTATAGGCCCAGATCCCTTCTGAAAAATTGGAGGAGGACTCCCGGATCCTCCAGAATGTTAAGTCACAGGCAGATCCCTCATAAAAAATTGGAGGACTGGGACCCCCGAATCCTCCAGAATGTTAAGCCACAGCTTTACCACACAGCCATCGGGCTGAGAGGAATGGGACCCCCAGATCCTCCAGAATGTTAAACCACAGCTTTACCACACAGCCATCAGGCTGACCCATCATTCTGTCAGTCCACAGGTCCCATAGTTTGTTCTGTGAAGTATGTTCATTATCTGAACATGTGTTCGTCAACCAAACATAAAAATATTTCGAAAAAGTGTTCGTTAACTGATCACCCACTGTATCATATGAACACCCAGTTTTTTATGTTCTAACCTCTCATCTTTGTCATTTCTAATGATATTGAACAGCATATTCTTATTATTAAACATTAACAGCTTATCAGTTTTTTTTATCATTCATTTCAAGTTGATAACAGATGTTAATAGATCAACCATGTGAAACTCTCTATCATTATCTAGTCTTTCTGACATACTACGCTGTTTCTGCTTCTTTAAATATACTTTTTGTTGGTTCTTTTTTCATTTTCAGAATGGTATTTCTTGCATAACTGTGAGCTTGTGCCTGCTGCAAAATCCGATCCAGTTAATTTGTTTTAGCTAGTTGGGTGTTACAGTGCATATTGAAATATTTTAATAACATTCTGAAAACTGCCATCTTGCAAAACCAGGGTTTGTTTGAATCATTACATATGAATAATAATACATATGTATCCTTCATATGTACTCTGGTGTTGTATTCTCCATCTTTTATCTGGACCAAGACATCTAGGTATGATATTTCAGATGTATTCTTCTAATTTCAGCTCCAAAGCCAAACTTTGATATATTAATTCCAGGCAGATGCTATTCAGACTCCTTTCTTTTATCACAATAATGTTGTTGAGATACAAATGTATAAGCATTATCTTTTTTTAAGGTCATGCCAAATGCCTTTTTTTTTTTTTTATGTATTACTAATTCAGTTAAAACCTCTGCTAATAGACTGCTTATTGGAATGCCATTCGTTTTTTAGGAAAAATTTTTTGTTTATGATAAAGAACAAACTGTGAATGACTATATGGCATAGATATATTAGAATTTTAGAATTAGTTTCTTTTTCCAACAAGAAAGCCAAGAATAAATTATACAATTCTATACAAGCTAGTTCTGTCACTATCTTGGAATAAAGAGAAACAAAACAAAAAAAACAAAAGAGAAACAAAAATATACTCCTATATGTTCATTAGGCAGGAGTCCACTTCTACTAGTGCATCTGTAAATACAATAGATGACTTGATCTCCCAAGGATAAGGTTTCATCTGTTTATAATCATTTTGTCAATTTTTTCTCTTTTTTTTTTACTGCCAATGCATAATTCAAAAACTCCAAATTTGCAGTTGCGTCATTGTTCTTCCGGAACAGCGATATGAAAATCTGAATTAAAAATTTTCATTTTTTTTACTATATCTTCCTACGGGCCAGTGTTTCCCAACTGGTTCTTCTACATTCCCAAGTCGTCATAAAATTCTAGATCTTAAAATGGAAAATCCAAACATCTAATCGTGTATCATAAACATATTAAATTTCTATAGTATAGATATTAATAGTATAATTATAATATATTTATATTGTGATATTGTAACTATATTTTTCAAACTGCGCCAAATTGCTAAGATGTTTTAATTATATATAATTTAAGTATAGATAATTGATCGTATAAGAAAATGTTTGCTAATTCTCGTACATTACCTTTCTTTTATGGCTATATACAGAAAATAATTTTCCATTTCTGATGATAAATAAATATTAAAAGATAAAACTTGCTATAAGCTTCAGTTGCAATAATTTTACGGTCTTTCAACACGATAAAAAGGGATGTTTGATTAAAAGAGACTCAGAAAGACTTCTGTAAGCATTCATCTATGCGAAAATAAAAATACTTTACATCTGATTTATTAACTGAATAATCCTATTCTATATATATATTTTTACAATGATGCCTGTTTGGGCAGTTATGATCTGATGAACTATTCACTGAATTCATTAGCATTGAAGCAAACATTCTTTTTTCTCAAATTTGATCTCTTCTGAAAAGATAGTTTTTGATAAATTTGGGGCTACGCTTAAAGCAATTACCCAACTTTTTTATCATAATTTATTTTAAACTTTATATTACTGCATTAATAAATTTTTGATAGTAAATAAATATTCTATAGGTCTATGTACTTTTATAACGTGGATGGAAGAAGCAAACATTTTATACTCCATGCGAATGGCTAACCTTACACAGTAATATTTGTCTGAACCGTTAGATTTGCAGGACAGATATTCTGAAAGATGATATTAATAGAAAGCTTATATTGCACTTTTGATGCGAATATCTTTTATTTTTCAAATTTGACTCATCTGAGTTTTTATTGACACACTCCAGATCAAACCTATTAGCATCTTTGTCATTGGATAACGAGTTTATACTATTTTTATCATGTTTTTAAATTTATATTGATTATGTTTTGATTGAAAATTAATATTTTGTATACATTTTAATAACATCCATCATTTTAATTAATGAAACGATATTCTTTAAAACTGTAACGTTAAAGAGAAGTTCAAAAATACGGAACTTGAAGAAGTACGGTACTAAGAAATTAGGATATTTGTTACAAATTAGATGCAGCTACTTTTGGTCATCGACCAAGTAGCTGTATCTAAATTGTAACAAATTTAAAGTAAGTAAATCGTCATAACAATCCTAAATTCCAACGACAACAGCTTGTGTATTATCAGAATTATTCCGTTATTTATCAGAGTTGGAATTTTAACATGATTTTACTTTATTCTACGATCATAAAATGACTAAAATATCATCTCATTATCACTATTTATGCGAAAAATATTAGTTCCAATTAGAGTTGTTGAAACTCGGTACTGTATTTTCAGAAACTCGAGCTAATAAGTTGGAGAATGTTCCAGTGCAGAGCTTTTTTGATAAATATTTATTAACTTATTGCGCTTGAAAGTTCACTGATCATTGGTTAACTTAATTATGGCCGCAATGAATAGTTTGTTCTTTATTTTTGTTTTGTGTGATATATGAATTACCTGCATCAAATATGTTCACAAAAATAAAAATAAAAAAATATTTATTTAGACATTTATAGAAAGCGAAGAAGGCTAGCATATAATAAAATATCCAATAATCAAATACTGTATTTTATAAGGGTAATTGATAAAACCAAACAAAATAAGAATAACAATTCAGTCATTAATTCCATTAAAAAAAAAGAAGTCTAGCATATAATAAAATATCCAATAATCAAATACTGTATTTTATAAGAGTAATTGATAAAACCAAACAAAATAAGAATAACAATTCAGTCATTAATTCCATTAAAAAGTAGATGTAAAAAGTTAATTCGTAAAAACCATAATTAATATAAAAGAAAAATTATGCACAAAAAACCACTATCTGATAAGAAAGTCATAATTATTAAAATTATTTTCAAATAAAATTTTAAAAAGCGATTAAAAACAAAAAGATTAAAAAACCTTAAACGTTTGGCAGTAAAAAAGAGGAATTTTCTAAAATATACTTCAAAGGATTAATCTTGAAAAAAATTTCACAGAAAGATCATAAATCGATTTTTTTTGGCAGAAAATCTTTTCCCCACACTATGGGTACTAAGAAATAAATCGCAAATCAATTAGTCTTCACCATGGTCTTCACTTATCAAACAATTGACAAATGAGGTCTTTCATGTCCTAAACAGAGTCTTTCTAGATCTATCTTCTTCCTCTCCATTTCTACAGTAGCATAATTTCAAATACAAGTAGGCCTCGATTAGCGCGAATAATTGGTTCCACGAATTTCTCGCGCTAATCGGATGTAAGACTGAGCGTTAGTAAGACTGATCTGTGTTTACAACTCGCGCTAATCGAATCTTTTCTCGCGCTAACCTTCCATTTCTACAGTAGCATAATTTCAAATACTGGAAAACTGATTTGATATTGTGAAGTGGTAGAGTTAGTTACAGATCTGATCTTCCCATGTCTCTTATTAAAATTATAAAAATAATTGCAGTACTGGAAAACTGATTTGATATTGTGAAGTGGTAGAATTAGTTACAGATCTGATCTTCCCATGTCTCTTATTAAAATTATAAAAATAATTGCAGTACAGGAATACCTCGATTATCGCGGTTAATGTTGCCACGAAAAATACCGCAATAATCTAAATCAATAAAAAATATAGATTTCGAAAAAACCACGTTATATTGAAACAATGTTAAACAGAGCAGCATTAAGCAGGGTCTTACTGTACTATGAATCTGACTATGCAGATGATCTGGAAACAAGAAAGAGCACAACTGGTTTCATTATACTTTATTGTGGAGGACCTATTTGATGGTGTACCAGAAAGCAACCTATTGTTGCATTCTCTACTACTGAGGCAGAGTATATATCAGCTGCTGAATATACTAAGAAATTAATGTATTTAAAAAGTGTACATGAAGAACTTACAGGTGAAAGTGTCAAAGTAAAATTATATATTGACAATCAAAGTGCACTAAAATTAATTCAGAATGATATATTCAATTGCAGATTAAAACACATTGACGTTAAATACCATTTTATTCATGAGAAGTTTACTGAGGGATATTTGGAAATTTTTTATTGTTCTTCAGATCAACAGTTAGCTGATTTATTAACAAAATCTCTGAATTCCACAAAGTTTGTTGATTTAATAAACAAAATTGTTTTGTGATTTATTTAAATTATTATTATAATAAAGCCTATGTAAAATATTCTTCTATAAAATCTATGTAATTAAAACTAGAAATGTAAAATAATAATTATGGGGAGGTGTTAAAATATAATTATTATTTAAAATTTGGAACTCTATTAGCAACACTTGCTGAGAGAGTATGTTCTAGCCACATTGGATACACATGAGCTGGTTGTAAAGTAAAAACTGGATTTTAGCTGTAAAAGATGATGGAAGAATAAAAAGCAGTAAAATTTGGTGTAAGTGAATTCTTAATACAGTGATACCTCGGATCACAAACAAATCGGTCTACGAACACCATTTGCGAACAAATTTTGCTTTGCTTTATGAACGATGCTTCAGTTCACGAACACACACACACAGAATGCATGGAGCACACGTGACTCGCAGCACACAAAACCCTGCACACAGCCTCGCCCCCCAGCAGCAATCCAGTTCGCCTAGCTCATATGGGTACAGTAAAGTTCCAACTAAGTGTTGATATTTTAGTTCTTTATTTAATTAAATTTATCCCTTATTATGGATCTCAAAAAAATTCAAAGTATTAGTTATGGGTACAGTAGAGTTCCAACAAGTGTTGATATTTTAGTTTTTTTCTCTGATTTATCCCCTTATTATGGCTCCCAAAAAAGTTAAAAGTATTAGTGAAGGTACAGTAAAGTTCCAACAAGTGTTAATATTTTAGTTTTTTTCTTTATTTAATTAAATTTATTCCCCTTAAGGCTCCCAAAAAAGTTAAAAGTGTTAGTGAAGGTGGTGTTAAACACGGCTCCCAAAAAAGTTAAAAGTGTTAGTGAAGGTGGTGTTAAACATGCCACTCCCAAAAAAGTTAAACATGCTTTCTTCTAATATTACTGTTATATTTTTTTAGTTTTTTTCTTTATTTAATTAAATTTATCCCTTATTATGGCAGTGTTGATATTTTAGTTTTTTTTCTTTATTTAATTAAATTTATCCCTTATTGTTTTTTCTTTATTTAATTAAATTTATCCGTTATTATGGCTCCCAAAAAATCTTTTCTTTACTTAATTAAATTTATCCCTTATTATGGCTCCCAAAAAAGAGTATTAGCATGTTTAACACCACCTTCACTTTCTTCTAATATTACTGTTATATTTATTAGTGGTGGTGTTAAACATGCTTTCTTCTAATATTACTGTTATATTTATTTATGTTAAACATGCTTTCTTCTAATATTACTGTTATATTTATTTCCTTAGTGTTAAACATGTTTTCTTCTAATATTACTGTTATATTTTTTTCTTTTCTGTATTATTTTCACACATAAAGCCATAACATGTTAAAAATTTTTTCTAGGAAAAAAACGTATTATTTGGATTTACATTAATTGCAATGGGAAAAATTGATTCAGATTACGAACTTTTCGGATCACGAACAGGGTCAAGGAACGGATTATGTTCGTGAACCGAGGTATCACTATACTTGTTTTTAAAGTATAAAATCCACTACACATAATGCATACCTTCAACATATACATAAGGTAGTCAAAAATTTGAAAATTTTTTGTAAGATTATAAAATTTGGTGAATAACATTTTTGGCACAACTGAATCTTTATGCCAGCTATATGATCTACAGCATTTATTTCTAACAAAAATCATTACTTTACAGATATTTTTGATTTATTTATTAAAATATGCAAATAAGTTTGACTATATATAAATGAATGTTTTCATAGGTATTTAAATATCAGATACTGACAAATATGATCAAAAATATATAAAGCAAGTTGCATTGCATTCTCTTTGTTCTAGTAATGTATCCTATGATAGCAGAAAGATTGTCCATATTTATTCCAAAAAATACATTTTCTTCTTGATTATAATATTAAAAATACATTGGTATGTGTGAATGTTCATATTTAAATATATTCAAAAATATTAATTTATAAATACTTCCTAAATAAGATCAGAAATGTGTAGGATGAGTAAAAATGAAACCATTAAGGTAACTATCATAAATTAATATTAACTGAAAATATAGCAATTCCTTATATTTCTGATCAACAATTTGTGCATTTTTTGATAGTTCTGATCATTTAGTAAATAAGGGATGATTGTTTTGTAGCTAATTTTGGATATTAGATTTTCACATCAAGTGATCACCTGTGTGCTGGTCAGCTTTCCACTTCCATTATTTCCAACAAAATTTCTATTGTTTTTTTTTTTGTTTTGATTTTTTGTTGTTTAAATATTGTTAAATATTTTTGTTAAGAATCAGAAATGACAAAGAATTTTAATATTTCTCTTTGTTATTTTCTGCCAAACAAAAATTTCAATAAAATTGTACTATAGGAAAATATAAGACAATATGATCACATCCTGCTTTTCATCCAGTTTTCTTTTCATGTTACAATGTTTCAATGCTGTAAATCTAGGATTTTGTCTAAATGACCATATTTATTCCAATAATGAGCTGGATTTGGAAAATTTTCTAAATTATAAAGAAATAATTTATTTATTTTTATGCATATCATATTGTTTTAAGAATTGAAAGTTAGGGGTAGACTTATAAATGATTTCCAAAATTTTTATCAATTTTTAAACTTTGAAATAAAAGATCAGCTTATACATAGATCAACTTATAAATGAGTATATATGGTAATCATTCTATATTTGCAAAATAAAAAATCAAAATTATCAAATAAGCATAAATTGCTGATCATAAATATTGGGAATTTAATATCTAATATTAACACATTTTTATTTAATATTAATTGACAATAGAGAGAGAAGCCACAATTTTTACATGTTAAAAAATATTGATCTATAAATTTCTTGTCTCATTTGTGATAACTATGTAATGCCTTTTGGTAGAACAGAGTGATTGTCCTTTGATAGCATATATCTAAATTGAGATCACATTTGCAAAATGTCCAAAAAAATTAATATTTTTGTATATATTTAAGTGTAAACATCATATATTTTTTTAATAATAGTATCAAGAAAAAATAATTTTTTAGGAATAAATATGGTTGATCTGCAGCTGTCAAAAGATTTGCACTAGTCAAGGATGCAATATAACTATCCAGTAGCATATCCTTTGATAGATCCTATAATACATCCTAATAATTCCTAACAAAGATGTGTGATGCTTATGAGATGGCATAAAAGCATGATAATGACATTCCAAGACTGAGATGTTAAATTTTAATATCTCACAAAAATTTCCAAGTTTTAACTGACCCATTTATTAAACTGATTTTTCTTTATAAAAATTTTTGGCTTATATATTTGCATAAATAATAATCATCTGAATAAAAACAATACTTGAACAAAATACTTTTAAAATAACATCTTATTATTGTTCCACTTTAGTCATAGGGACTTTTGATAAGTTTCCACTTCATATAAGTTATATAATTCCATTCTCAATTACTGCATTTATCCTAAATTACTCAAAATTAAACTTCGAATAAAGATTTTTATGCAACCAACTGTGTAAAGTTCTTGAGTTTGTAATATTTTGAGTAAGTTATATAATGTAATTTGATAATTATATTGGTCTAAGATGATAATTATCTTGGGCTAATACTATAGTATTTTATAATAATATAAAGGCTATAGCATATCATATTAGATTTTATCCTAAAGATCCCCAATTCAAGTCTGGCTTGAAACAAATTTCTATTTCAGATAATTAGTGAAAATTATAGTATAATTATTAATTGATAGATGAAATTACCATTAGTTTAAATTAATTGGATTATTAAGTTTATTTATAGAAATTATTACTTCTAGGGTCATTTTAGCTTAAGTTTGATTATAATTTAAATATTTATATAAGTTTCTTCAGTGGCATACCAATGGTGTTGTGTATTGAGGAACAAAGCAAAATCTGCATCTCTAATGATTCATTCTGTTTAAAAATTATTTATTTCTAAACAAAAATATGAACAAAACTAAACTTTCTTTATCTGTTGTCAATTTCATATCTTGTTGCTTCCAGTGTTGAACAAGTATGATTTTTTAATTCAATGCTCATCTGATTTGATCTTTGATTTTGGATAACATCAAGTGATTTACTGACTGCTCCATTAATATATTTTTTTTTTTGTTTTATGCCATGTTTCAAACAAAGTTTAAGTAATAGATCATTTCAGAATCCATTATAAAGTAACAAGTTTTGTAATAGAATTCATTGAAATTTGAAAAAAAGAAATTGACAAGATAGAGACTATTTAGACATTCATTGAAATTGACAAGACTATTTAGAAAAACCCTGATGGAGTGGGAATCAGGATTTGACTCCAGATCATCTAGCCAAATAATTATGTGGAAGTATGCCAGTTTTTTGGCACACTTTCACATAAGTATTTGGCTGGCATCCACTAATATTTATTGTTACAAGAATCATTTAAAATAGATGATGTTCAGAAAGTTAGCTGTATGAAAGAGTATTTGCCTTTCACTTGGAGAATTAAAAATTGATTGTGGATCCACATTTTCCAGAAAGATCTATATCTGGCTCTGTATCCTCATTTTCCTCTTCTCCAGCCAATCTGATCATAAGTTTAGATCTCTCATAATAGATTTTTGGAATGGTATTCATTGCTCTTAGTATTCTGCTCAGTAATCATTGAATGCAGAGTAGAAAAAAAAGAATAATAATGAGAATAATGATTGCAAGATACCAGATTTGTTAGACTAAAACATTGTTAAGGTTGGAGAAATTGTGACAGAACAATAAAAATAATTAGACCTGGAGGTGACAGTGTTGTCATGAGGAGACGAGTCAGCGCCATGTTTGTCTTGACGTCAGCACAGATAATATCGATAGCAGTGAAAGAAAATTGTTTGAAATTGAATTAAGAAATTGTTTCGTTAATAATTAATATTGTTAATAATTTATTTAAAATAATTTAGTTTTGTATTAACTGATTAATGGACACTAAGAAAAAAAAGTTTATGTAAGTGAGTAATACTTTAAGTAAGTCAGTAGAGGTCTTTAGTTAGGTCCTTCTTGGCATAGTGGCTGTGTTGGTGGAAGAGAGGTCAGCCGGTGATGACTTATGTACTTTGTTCATTCTTTTAGAGAAAAAACTGTGTTTTTTGCAATTGATAAGTAAAGTGTTTGGTGCTTGTTTTAAGCCAGAAGGACCATGTTGTTCAGTTCAATAACTGTAAGTTTTTTTGTGCTAATAAAAAGAATTAATTATCAGTTAACTAGAAGTGTCATGGAAGCAGTTTTAGTGGTACTGGATTGGCTTTCGGAGGTCAATGTTCATTTTGAGAATAGAACCGAGGAGGAGAACGGAGTCGGGGAGAGTGGGTGAGGGAGTCCAACCCAAGGGTAGCAACTGGGCCAGACAGGGTCCAAATCATTACAAAGTTATACAGAATATATACTTAGTATTGGAATTTAATAAGATACAAAAAATTTAAAATGATATATATTGCAAAAATTATTATTAAACTTTTCTTGCTCAATACTCAATAACAAGTTTTCATATTTAATATTTAGCAAAAGAAAGTAGTTCATATCTTGAATCCATTTCTTGTAAGACACATAAATAAATGTTATAAAGCTTATATATGAATTTCGTCAAAACATTTCAATCAAGAATTTAAGGCCCTTGTTATCATTGTAAAAAGAAATAAATAATTTATTGTTTAAATGCATGAAAATAAAAAATATTTTACGTATGTCAAATATACACATTGACAGTTTCTTATACATATTTGCTGATGCATCAAATCACTATTAAGATTAGGCTAGAAGAGGAATGACTTATCATAATTATTTAAAAACAAAAGAAAAAAACAACATTAAAAATCAAAAATTTATATATCTTTTCAGTAAAAAATAACACTTCAACTGATATATGAAATTATCTAGTAATAGTTCTATTTATTCATTGTACTTGGCTATACTTGGCTATACATTGTAATATGCATATATTTTATTTGTATGCAGATAGTAATAATATCAGCTGTTAGATATGCTAACATAGTAATGATAGCATATAAAGGGCAGATAGTAATGAAAGCCATTTACTATCATTACTATCTGCCTTTTATTTTACTTTAAATCATAATTATGAGGAAAAGAAAAAAAATCCAAATTTTTTATGAGATAATTTTTATCATCCCATAAAAAATTTGGATCCTTTATAATTTAATAATTTATATACAAGAATTCTACTGCTTATACTTAATATTCTAAATGGAAAAATTCAGCACTATTAGCAGTAAAGTAAGCAAAATTTATTAGAGAAAATTTCACTAATGTTTTTGGCAGTTACGCCATCATCAGGTAAAATATTCCAATGGAACATTGTTCAAAAACAGAAGGAATAATCAGTCGTCATGGCAACGACTTACCAATTCAAACACATTTTTAACATATGTTTCTTTTTTAATTATATTAAAATAACAAAATAAATATATAAAGATTAAACATTAAAAATATTACAAGAAGTTAACTAATAATTATACTTAATAACTAATAAAAGTTCATATAATTCTGTACCCAGGAAAATCAAGCTAATGCCACCAATGTGTTTTCTGCCCTTCTTTCTCAATTGCGTATTTCCACTGTTGGGATTCCCAAGCTAGCTTGTCATTCAACAAATTTTTTCTCGTTTTTTTCATAATATCTCTACAGACTCAATGATGATTGGTTGTGTTTGGTTTGAGGGATTTGGATCCCAGTGGATGGTGATGTTATACTCATAAAATGAACTGGCCAGAGCAGTGTTGAAGGTTGTGGCCTCTATCGACCGCTTATGTTCTTTAAGCCTAGTTTTCAGACATTGTTTCATGCTGTCTATATAATGTGTAAATATTTTTTTATACAATGTTATAATTTTAATTTTTAATTTTAAATTGTATTCTTACTAAGTTTTTGCATTTGAATTCTTATATGTTATGTATGATTTGCTGAAGATGGCTTAGTAAAGCTGAAAGATCTTCAAGTTTATTAAAGTATATTTTTCCACTTTTGAAATTGAACTGAATTATTTATATTTAAGTAAAAAGTGGGAAGAAATTATGCATTTATATATTTATTTTGTTATTTTAATGTAATTTTTTAAAAAAACACCTATCACTATAATCTTTTAAAAACTGCTTATTCGTTAAATATTATAAGTTCAAAGAATAAAAGAACTATTAGCAGTCAAAAAAATAATATATTAACAGTTTAATAACACTAAAAACATTTTTGGTATCTTAAATACAATCTTCAGTTACATGGAACAATGCACAGAACATAAATCAATCTATATAAAATTTTAAATTACATCAAAATGGAATATAAATTTTAAAGTTACAAAAATATATAAAAATTAACTAGAATTAATAATCATACAGATACACTAAATCGTACAAAATTAATATAATTGAAAAACTATGAATGAATAGTATCCAAGTTAAACACAAATAATAGTCAAAAAACAACTAAGAACATTGTTTTTTCACGCATACTTCCAGGTGCTGCTTACCTCATCCCTTGTTTAACATTAATCACATTCTCGTTCTTACAAGATTTTAAGATTTCAACTTTTTCTTTTACTGCCATGTCTTTCCTGTTATATACAGTTTTAATAATTTTTGCATCTTGCCATAAAATATCAATATCTTTTTGGTATACTCTTTGTGCTAGGGCAGTGGCTAAGTTACTTTTGGATATGTTATCTTTGTGCTCCGCTAGCCTTTCTTTAAAGTTCCTTGCTGTAGTGCCGACATATACTTAATTTCTTTTGTCCTCTACATTATGGGGAATTTTATAGATACCAGACTTATATTCCTCGCTATATTTCAGTTTTTCATTACTAAGTATGTTAAATACAATAGGTGGTCATGTATAAGTGTATTTAATGTATAAGTGACCACCTACTGTATTTAACATACTTAGGAATGAAAAACTGAAATATAGCAAGGAATATAAGTCTGGGGTCTATAAAATTTCCGTACATAATGTAGAGAACAATAGAAGCAAAGTATATGTTGGCACTACAGCAAGGAACTTTAAAGAAAGGCTAGCAGAGCACAAGGATAACATATCCAAAGGTAACTTAGCCACTGCCTAGCACAAAGAGTATACCAAAAAGATATTGATATTTTATGGCAAGACACAAAAATTATTAAAACTGTATATAATCGGAAAGACTTGGCAGTAAAAGAAAAAACTGAAATCTTAAAATCTTGTAAGAACGAGAATGTGATTAATGTTAAACAAGCCGATGAGGTAGAATATAAGTCTGGGGTCTATAAAATTTCCGTACATAATGTAGAGAACAATAGAAGCAAAGTATATGTTGGCACTACAGCAAGGAACTTTAAAGAAAGGCTAGCAGAGCACAAGGATAACATATCCAAAGGTAACTTAGCCACTGCCTAGCACAAAGAGTATACCAAAAAGATATTGATATTTTATGGCAAGACACAAAAATTATTAAAACTGTATATAATCGGAAAGACTTGGCAGTAAAAGAAAAAACTGAAATCTTAAAATCTTGTAAGAACGAGAATGTGATTAATGTTAAACAAGCCGATGAGGTAAGCAACACATGGAAGTATATGGTGAAGAAACAATGTTCCTAGTTGCAAGACTGTTATTTGTGTTTAACTTGGATACTATTCATTCATAGTTTTCCAATCATATTAATTTTGTACAATTTAGTGTATCTGTATGATTATTAATTCTAGTTAATTTTTATATATTTTTGTAACTTTAAAAGTTATATTCCATTTTGATGTAATTTAAAATTTTATATAGTTCAATTTATGTTCTGTGCATTATTCCATATAACTGAAGATGGTATTTAAGATACCGAAAACATTTTTAATGTTATTAGTGTTATTAAACTGTTAATATATTACAACGTTAAAAAAGTAAGCTTTCCACTTAACTAAATTAAAATACTGTTCAATCTAGCACTGATTTAAAGTGGAAAAAATATACACATAACTTTAGAAGCGCTTTCGACTTTATTAAGTCCTCATCAGCTATACTTTACATA